>JADRCH010000135.1:4370397-4412149 GCA_019843965.1 Rhynchomys soricoides
ACAGGCACACACATGGTGCACACAGGCACACACATGGTGCACACAGGGACACACATGGTGCACACAGGGACACACATGGTGCACACAGGCACACACATGGTGCACACAGGCACACACATGGTACACACAGGCACACACATGGTACATATAGGCACATATATGGTGCACACAGGTACACACATGGTGCACAGGCACACATAAGCACACACAGGCACACACATGGCACGCCCTACATGCAGGTCTGTTCTGCCCTTGAATCCATCCTCTTTCCCACATACACGCCTTTGGTGGCGATCGTGGAGCTGGTATGGATCATGTGTTAGGGACTGTTTACCAAGCTCAGTACAGTCTCTTTGCTTATCTAGCCCTTGGAGTGTATCTGACCTCTGCTGCTTCTCAGGTACAGTGAGACAGACAAGGGCTGTTTTACCTGCCTTTGGGCTGACTAGTCATTTTGCCCAGTGGGCGATACCCATGTAAGATCATGCCTAGCCCTTGACGTGGCCTTTGCTTCTATTTGTGTGTGTGTGTGTGTGTGTGTGCGCGCGCGCGCGCGCGCACGCACATGGGCCCGCACGTGTGTGAGTGTGCATGTGCATGTGCATGTGCATGTGAGAACTTAGGAAGAGGTTTGCATTAAGTTTGACTGCCAGTTTTGCCATCTGTAACTGCCGAGCTGCTCAGGTTTTGGGTAACCATGGTGATGACCTAGGACTGTGTGAGACTGATGACATAATAGGGCGGGGCAGTTTCCCCATGTTCTCCGACCCCATGTTTCCTGCAGTCTCGGGCTGTGGCCCTTGTTGCCCTTGGCACTCTGACCCCTCTGCCTTTCTGTTCAAGATCTATGTCCACCTAAAGGAAGGCGGTGGCCCAGATGGCCTGGATGCTCTGAAGAGCAAGCCACAGCTGCACAGCATGGTGGCCCGGAGCCTGTGCCGGAATGCTGCTGGGAAGAACTATATCATCTTCACAGGGCCCAGCATCACCAGCCTCAATCTGTTTGAAGAATTTGAGAAGCAAGGTTTGTCCAGCGGCCATCCCAGCATGACCAGCTCCTTAGGGGTGGGGAATGACAGAGGATGAGGACAGGAGCAGCGACTAGCACAGATTGCTCAAGTGTCTTGGTTGTCCTGTGTGTCTGGGTTCTGGGGCTCTCGTGGTGTGTGAGTCCTGGGCTCACTGTCAGGTGACAGCATTGGCACAGAGCCCTGCCCGTCTTCTGGGCACTGGTTTGTGTGTCCTTTGCTATGTGGTTCTGGCCATAAATGGCTTGGAGGAAAAGCCCGTAGTTTTAAAAGGGTCTAGAAAGTACCAGAGTCATCCTCCATAGCTAGTGAGTCTCCTTCCCATCTGGCAGAGACCCACGTGGTCAGGAATGATCCTATAGGCCTCAGAAAGATCCTAGGCTCCTGGAGCAAGAGGCTGCTTATTCTTTGTAGACTGGATAAGCTTCCCATGAATTTGGCAGGCATTGGATATAAAAACCGAAGACCTAAGTGCCAAGCTGTGCTTGGGAACACCTGAGAAAGCATCACTCATAGACAGAAGATACTAGAATTGAGGCATTTTGCTCTGCAACACAGTGGATGTCAGGCCTTAAAACTGAACCCTCTTGTACTGTGGAGTGACAGGTAGCTTTCATCCTAGGCCTTGGAAGCTGGGTTGAAGTGAGGGAGCAGGCAGCTCTGGCTTGCCAGCATTGCCGTCTAGGTAAGGATGACTCTTTGCGCCAGGTGGTGCCAGCAGACTCAGCCCATCTGTGGCAAGAATCTAGCAAGAGATCAAACTGAGGAGGGAAGGAAAGCTTCAGGACCCCTGTTCCTAGAACACTTGACACAGCTGCTTTGGAGGAGGTCTGGCTCTCCATGAAGCAGTGGGGAGCTGGCCTGCTGCCTGAGCAGACCTATGGCCTGTGGAGACATGTCTATAGAAGTGTAACCATTGATGGTGTGTGCATATGTATGTGAGGGGCCACCTCTTGATTTGCTCTCAGCACTAGGAGATGGTGTGTGTGTGTGTGTGTGTGTGTGTGTGTGTGTGTGTGTGTTTGTGTGTGTGTCCAGTACCCGATGCGTAGAAGTTAGGAGAGTTGCTTCTGGAATCCCAAGGGAAAGGCGTTCCCTGGCTGGAAGAGTAACTGGATAGGAAATTTTGCCTTTTTCTACAGTTAGGTAATATAAAAATGATATCACTGTGAATTTTTAGAAGCATTTAGAGCTATTCTTTGCAGTGGAATACCATGTGCCCTTTCTACAATGACAAGATCCCCAAGAGCTGACGGATGTGTCCATCCCCAGGTCTATGGCTGCATTGTTGGGCACAGCCACACCATCTTATCACCTCAGCTGTGACCTGAGGGCCTTCCCTCCACATCTCCTTCCTCTCCTGTAATGTACATGTGACAACCTAGCAAATTCCATTTACGGAAGCAGATGGGATAATATGCCCGCAGTGCCAACCAAGAGCCCCATTGATAAGGACCATATTGTTTTGTTAATCCATTGCTTGCATTAGTTATGGCCTTGGTGACCTTCAGGTGTGCTTTTCTAGAGGGACTGGGAAGCAGAGAGGAAAAGATCCCAGCAGCTGCCTCTGAGGGTTCTGCTCTCCTTCCCGGGTTGGGGGTTGGGGCACCCTGACAGTGGCACATGTGAGAGTTTGCATCTTTCCTTCCAGGGATCTACTGCTGTGGCCTCCTCAGCTCCAGAAAGAGTGACTGCACAGGCCTCCCTCCCTCCATGTTGACCAACCCTGCCACCCCACTTGCCCGGGGCCAGCACCAGATCAGGACAAAGGGCAACATGTCTCTGATCTGCTGGTACAACAAGGGTCATTTCCGCTTCCTGACCAATGCCTACTCCCCTGTGCAGCAAGGTGAGTAGGGAGTGTGAGTGTGGGTACAGGAAGTGGGGGGCACCTGGGGCGCAAGCATGGAGGACCGTCATGCTGTCTGTGTCCCTAGTAGTTGGTTGTGCTGTCCTGGGAAGGGGCAGGCAGGAGCTCTATGAAGCTCTTAGCTTGCCTTGGCAAGCTGGGAGAGTTTGATTGGCAAGTGGCTTGTCCTCACCTGCTTGTGAGGGTGTAAAGGTTCTATTGTTTAGGGCATGGTAATGGGCTACGTTGTGGATGGAAATTGTGGATCATTTTATCCTCTCTGACTCCTGGAAGCAAAGTGCCTGTGTGATCCCGGCTGCCAGGCAGCCTGCCGTTTCCCTCACTAATTCTCCGGGGATTTAAAATCGATTCAGAGTAGAGGGACTTAATTAGCCCTGCGTCTGGATTTAAAGAAACTGACAGTTAAAACCGTGTTAAACTGCTGAGACAAAAATTGAGAGGATTGAGTGGCTTGCATTCCTATGTGCACACTTGGGTGTGTGACATGCATACTTCTGTGGTGTGCCATGTGTGAGATATGTGTGTGTGTATAGTGTATATACATACCATACGTGTGTGTATATATATATGTGTGTGTGTGTGTATGTTTATACATACCACTATAGTGTGTGTATGTGTATACATATATATGTGTGTATATATGTATACACATACCATGTGTATGTTTATATGTGTGTATATATATATACATATTTATATGTATATATAGTGTGTGTGTGTGTATAGTGGATACACATACCATGTGTGTCTTTATATATGTGTGTGGATATATGTGTGTATATATATATATATATATATATATATATATATATACCACTATATACTGTGTGTGTATATATATGTGTATATATATATATAGTATATGCACCTATTGTGTGTGTTTATATATACCACTATATAGTGTGTGTATATAGTATGTATATAGTGTGTGTTTATATGTGTGTGTGTATATGTATTTATACACCACTATGTACTGTGTATGTGTATATATATATAGTATATGCACATATCATGTGTTTATATATACCACCATATATACTATATATACACATACACACACTATAGATAGATGATAGATAGATAGATAGTTGTACAGTATATGTATAGTCATGTTACATGTGTGATCTACATGTGCTTCTGTGGTATGTGCGTATGTGTTGATGCTCTCTGCATGGTGTATACCTCAATAGTATGACATCAAGCTAGCCAGCACAGTGGGCAACCCTAACTATGCCCAGGTGTACACCATGCTGGGAAGGCCACTTCGGTCTTCGTTCCCATGGCCTACAGAGGGTAGCCAGACAGTGCACAGGCAGGCCAGAGGCCAGACATCATACAGCAGCCATTGGTGCAATGAAATGGTGAGATCCCTTTTGGTCCCTGGGCTCTGCTGGTTGGAAGTTGTGCCATGACTCTGGAGGCATGATGCCTGCATTCCGTTTGTGTGTGTGGAGAAACATTCTGGGTAGAGGAACAGTGCTGGCAACTAAGGGGCAAGATAGGGAAACTTCCAACCCTCAGGAGAGGCCCCTGAAAGTGTGAGGCTCCAGGTATGGAAGGGCTGGCCTCCTTGTTCCTCTGTGACATGATCCCACCCACGCTGTGAAGAACCCAGAATAACTACCGCTATTGCTCCCTCCCACCAGCCCCTGACCAAGTCAACCAGTATGGGGAGGAATAGAGAAGCCTCCTTCCCCTCAGTTTTCCTCAGGCCTGTCCCAGTAGCATCTGCATGTGCCTCAGAGTTGCCTATAGCTATGTCACTGTCCCTGTGCCCATGATGCTACCGAGTCTTGGTGGCAGATGACTGTGCACTGTCTGCCTCCAAAGCCTCCTCACACCCACCGCTCTGCTGAAGCACATGATGGACAGTGCTGGTCTAGTTCCCCACTGCGCCCCACCCCCAGGAACTGGGCAGCCTGGATGGGGACTGAGCTCCTGTCTCCCCCACAGGCGTCATCATCAAGCGGAGGAGCGGGGAAATCCCCTGCCCTCTGGCCGTCGAGGCCTTCGCTGCTCACCTCAGCTACATCTGTAGATACGACGACAAGTACAGCAAGTGAGTGCGTGGGCGGCCGGCGGGTGTGTGGGTAGCATCGGGTGCGTGGGCGGCCGGCGGGTGCGTGGGTAGCATCAGGTGTGTGGGCAGCCGGTGTGCGTGCATGTGGCATTGGGGCTGGGGGGGGGGGGGAACAACACACTACAACATCTGCGCAGTGGTGTGTAGGGAAGGTAGTGTTGGCCCAGACATGGTAGCGAACATGAAGCATGCGGACCCACGAGGTAGTCCCCAGCCCTCATCCTGGCTCCAGGTGACCTATACACCCGTCTCCTCTAGAGATCCCTGTACTCCACTCACACCCTGGGCCTCCAGCCCCATCTGAGATATCCACCACTGCTCATACCCCATCGGTGGGCATCTTGGCACATAGTTCAGTCTTTATTATCTCTAGGCTCTGGATATGATGTGGACAAGATATAGAGACAATAAACCGGATAAGATAGTCCTAAAATAAGGTTTTATGCATAATAGTGTCCTCAGGGTCAGACTCAGGGTCCCGCGTCTTGCCTGAGAAAGGACAAATGGATGACAGGGAACACATTTGGGAATGAGAGAGAACAAACACACCACGAGGCCTGCAACTGAGGGACTAAGCACTAAGGCATGGATGGGCCTAGGGATGGGCTTTGAGAAGACAAATGCTAGGGGCTGGGGCAGGGCCTGTCATAGCCCCGCCCCTAAATCACTGTGATGGAGCCCCGACCACAGCTGCTTCCCAGTGCATCCAGGGAGTCTGCAGATGTCGTGGCCAGATGCTGAGCCTCTAGGCCCCTCTTTTCTTCAAGCTATAACGAGCATGCCTGTTGTGAGACTTTTTTGAGGAGATGTAGACAAACACCTGTTCACCCCACTGGACACTAGTGACAGATTAAAGAAATAGTCCCACCTAGTTTAGCCTAGTGGACCACTGAGTTTATCATGAAAGGCGGATGACAGCTCACAAAAGCTGCTTCCCTGGATCCTCACTCAGCTGGTCAGAGAGTCTCCTCTTCCCAGCATTTGCCAGGGCTGGTGTAGCCATGGTGTGGGTCCTTGTGAACCACTGAAGCATCAAGAGTTCCCTCAGCCTTGTGGGTCTCATTCACTTGCTAAGTCTTAAAGAGCTCTCCTCCTCTCTGAGGGAGTGTGTTAATCTCAGGAAACAGCTACACAACGCTGTGCCTCCCTCCCTTCTTCTCAGGTATTTCATCTCTCACAAGCCAAACAAGACGTGGCAGCAAGTGTTCTGGTTCGCCATCAGCATCGCCGTCAACAATGCCTACATCCTGTACAAAATGTCAGATGCCTACCACGTAAAGAGGTACAGCCGGGCACAGTTCGGAGAGAGACTTGTCAGAGAGCTGCTGGGCTTGGAGGACACATCACCAGCCCACTGAGACTGCTGGCCCAGGGGTCAGGGACAAGGAAGGAGCCTGTCACCTGCCTGACTGCTGGAGGGCCTGTGTGTGTGGTCGGAGGTCTGCTTTCCACATCAACCCCACAAAGGGTGGCTCCCCAGAGCCTGATACAGGTGACTGGATGGGCTGTGACCTCGGAAGTTACCGGCAATAGAACCAGGGGACCATGCTCTGCTTTCCAGAACTTGAAAGATCGTGATTGGCTCAAGTTCAGACCAGGCAAGCTTACAAAATGGACTGCTCGGTACCACCCCTCAGCACTCGGGGCATGGGTTCCCAGCACTCTCCCGTGAGATCAGCTTAGATGGCTCCCTTGGAAGAAGAGATGCAATGTGGTGCCATTAAAACTCAGAGCCAACCGCACAGGAGCGGCTGCAGCTTGCTGAGTGTAAACAGGATGCTCCTGCGCTATCCTTCACAGGGCTGCAGCGAGCAAGGTGAAGAGGGGAGAGCGATGCCGTCTGTTTTTTATTTTTCAATGTATCTTCAGGTTAATTCCCTACTGTGAACAAATGTGTCCCCTCCTCTCCAACACCACACATCCTCACAGCTCCCTGCATGATCACAGTTCTGTGTCTGACCTGTGGTGTAGGAAGGCTGCTGGCTTCCAGGACAGATGTGGCACAGCTGTCAAGGCCTGGGGAGCCTGCAGGCTGAATACTGTGTCACCATGTCACTGTTGGCAGAGTTACCTGTCTTGAGAACTATGTAGCATCATGAAAACAAAATCCTTCGCTGACCACCCTCTGTCTGTGGGGATGGGGTCCCTCTGAAAGGCACAGCAGGGTTAGGAGGCCCTGTCAGGAAGGCATGTGGGGTCTCCCATAGACCCAGGTCCTTCTCACCAGAGGTTGGCACATCTCTATAGAGCCTGGCCCCCATGATGGGCCCACTGTCCCCACAGATGGGAAACAAGGATTATTTCCCTTCCTCCTGATCTCAAAGCCACCTAATGTCCTCAGATGCAGAATGTCCTCAGCAGGGGCTTTGGGGCACTCCCTCATTCATTCAGTGAGCTGAGGTGTGGCTGACTCCACACCTTGTCACATCTGTGTCCTCCCTCTCCACAAGCACTCTCGCCTGTGGTGGGACCCGCGACGCCACAGATCATAGGCCCAATTTCAGTTTGTGTTTAAGACAACCTTTGCTGTACCCTTAATCGGATCAAAAGCACTTTTACCACATGGAGAAATATATTTTTAATTTGTGATGCTTTTCTACAAGGTCCACTCTTTCTGAGTTCAGGTGTTCCAACACTTAGGGAGACTAATGAAGGCCAATGACTTTTTCTTTTCTGTCCAAACAAGAAAAAAATGAAAATAAAAGTCTATTTAGATGTTGACTGGTAGTGTGTGGCTTTGTTTCAAAGGTCAGAGTTAGAAAGCTCTTCCCTTGAACTTGCTTTCCCATTGTGTGACCAGAACGTGTAAGCTGAACTTTTCTTGGAATCTTGAACCATTGAACAGTTTATAAAACAAAATCAGTTAGGATTTGATGTGTGAATATATTTATATACACATATATACATATGTATGTATTCATATGTATGTGTACATATACAAATGAATGGTCATAGCAGTTCTGAGTGTAGTTGTCCAGCCCCCCCCCCATTATTTTTAGTATTGGTTACTTGAGGTCAACTGTGATCCAAAAACACTAATTGGAAAATTCCAGAAATAAACAATCCGTAAGTTGTAAGCTTACCAATACACATTATAGCACATTGCTACAGTTGTCATATTTTATCGTTAACTTCTTACTGTGCCTAATTAAACTTTATCACAAGAGCATACGTAAAGTAAGGAACATAGCATGTAATTCCAGCACCCACGGAGGGTCTTGGGGCTCAGAAATCTCCTCCCTGCTGAGGGATAGATGGGAGCTGCCCAGTCTCCCCCAGACTGTGGTGTGCATCTGAGGCCAGCAGGTGGCGATGCTCTACAGACTGTCAACTGCTGGAGCCTTCCCAGGTCGGAGGTGCTGTTTGTGGCTCTCTTGCCACCTGTACTGTAAATAGTGGGAAGATGATAGCTAGGTGGTGGGGGGCACTGCAGCCTGTGAGGTAGGCATCTGTAAGTTGAAGGTCAGAATGGCATGTGGTATGGGGTGAGAAAGCCTTCCGGACCTAGACTTTGACTCCCCAGAATTGGTATGGCGTCAGGCACTGCTGATGTTAAATTCACAGCTTCTCTTGGTCCTCAAGCAGACACTGGCTTTTCAGGAATCAGACAACCCCAGTGACCAGGAAGAGGCCCCTGTGTCAGCTTTCTGTCACCAAGGCAGAAGGCCAGTCCGCTAGACTCGAGGACTGTTTATTTAGTTGTACTATCATTCTTCTGCTTTGGGTTAAGACAGAATTTCTTGACAGGGGGACATGGAGACATGGGAGAACAGAGATGTTGATGTCATGACAGCCAGGAAGGAGAGAGAGAAAGGAAGAAGCTCAGGTCCCAGGATCCTCTTCAGGGGCACACCCTGTTCCATTAGACACCCTTCCTAAAGGCTCTGCCACCTCCCAAGAGTGCCATAGTCAGAGGAAAATGCCTTCAAATCTCAGCCTTTGAGAGGACACTGAAGATTCATACCCTGGTGATTCTCTTGAGAGGCTTAGCACAAGGCCCAAATCCTTCCTGTATATCCCACAAGCCGCTGCTTCCCCAGGCCTGACAGAATATATGGGTACATTGGCACCTCCGCATCCCATGGCCAGTGAGGCCTCTCTCCACTTAAACATGTTCCCCGTGGGGTTTCTTTGTTACCAAGCACAGAAGTGAAAGAATCATGTGCTCCAGACCCTCCTGTTTCTTCAAGGCACCTGGCTCTCAAGGCTCTGAGCAGCTCAGGCTCTGGGGCTGCAAAGTGAACTCAGCTCAGATGGTAAAAATCTATGTATTTGCTCCTTTCCTTTCCAGGTTCAGTATTTGCCTGACAAGAGTCACAGACTGGGACATTGTCTTCTACGGTCATTGGGTCATCTTTGAATACTTAGGTGGGTCATCCTAGGCAAAGGCTCCCTGGTTGCTAACCAAGGAGGCCAACCACCAAGATGGACTAATCTGTGCACAGGAGTCCAGATGAACACTACCCTGGCACAGGGCCTGAAGGTTTCAGATCTCTCATCTACAGCCAGGTCATGGGTGACCGCTTCCCCAAAGCCAGGCTCAGCACCTGACCGTGTGTGTGCAGGACTGTGTAGTCACCACAAGGGCAGGCAACACCATGGTCACTTCCTGGGAGGCAGATGGGACAGATCCCACTTCCTGTGGGCTCATCAAGGATACAGGTCATGTTCTGTCTGTGTGTGGCCTATCTGCAGTGGGTTAACACAAACAGGGTAGTTGACTGTGAATAGGTCCTGGGCAAGGCCCTCTCTTCCTATACAATGTGTCCAAAACTGCTAATAAGGCCATGGAATTAATTTTAGGGTTTTTCTTTAAGTTTCCTTGTAATGTTGCAGAGAGAGAGAGAGAGAGAGCCATTTGGGTTTAGAGAGAGGGCTGAGCGGTTAAGAATACTTAATTCAGTTCCCAGCACCCACACCAGGTAGTTCACAAGTACCCCCTTGTGATTTTTATTTAGCAATTTTCCAGGGCAGACCATCGGTTTTATGGGAACCTACATGTATAGCTCCCCAAGATGTCACAGCCACAGCGCCTCCTAGTAACGCGGAGTATGTCCTCTTGAGGTGGACCTCATCTGTACTGAAGCACACTTTACAAGACTGACTGATTGATTTGCAAATTCCATAGCCCATGAGCTAAGTCTGGGGTCTTCTGTGTGACATGTGGCCTGTTAGATAAATCAGGTGTCAGGGCTGGAGAGATGGCTCTGTGGTTAAGAGCACTGGCTGCTCTTCCAGAGGTTCTGAGTTCAAATCCCAGCAACCACATGGTGATTCACAACCATCTGTAATGGGATCCGATGCCCAATTCTGGTGTGTCTGAAGACAACGACAGTGTCATGTACATAAGTAAATCTTAAAAGGGAAAGAAAGAAAAGCTAATTCAGGTATCCAGTCATGGTTGTTTCTTAACAGAGTTGTTGTACAGCCCAAAACTCCAAAATACAGTCACACACACGTGTTTTCCATTCTGATGGCCTCTCTTGGGGTGAGAGGGTGTGGGACATATGCACACACAAAGTACCAAGTTTGCTGGTGAACACAGCTGCTGTTACAGTTTGGATATAAAATGTTCCTGGGAACCGATGTATTGAAGGCTCGTTCTCCGGGAGGCGACTGAACCATGGAGACACTAAACCAAGCGATCACTTAGGCAGTTGGTGAGTTCTTGGCTGAGTGAGCTGTCAGACAGTGGGCCTGGATAGAGGAAGTGGTCACTGGGGACATGCCTTTAAAGGCTTTGCCTTGTTCCTGGTCACTTTGTCCGTCACCCTCTGCCACCTGGTCTCCAGGGTGAGCATATTACCCCAGCCATTTCCTTCTGCCATGGTGTTTCTGTTGTGCTTCCTGAAAGCACAGAAACCATGGGCCAAAATAAACCTTTAAGTATGGTTCTCAGATACTTTGTCACAAAAAGCAGGAGCTGACCAATATATCAGGGATTAGGCAAAGCTTGGGATCCCACCCAGGGCTGTGGAAGATGAAGAGAGGACAGACTAGGGTTCATAGTCTCTGTGTCTTCCTCAGCTCCACTTCCTAGCTCCATCTACTTGTAGACTGTTCTGGGCAGCTGGCAGCTCCCATGACCTCTGGCCTATTGACCCTCGCATCCTCTGTCCCTACAGGTACCACAGTCACAAGTGTACAGACACAAAGGCAATGTGTGAGCAAAGGAGCTTTGAGAGGAAAACTCTTGCAAAAAGCCCCAGTGGCAGGGCTCCTGAGTGACTTAGCCAATCACCTGTGCTCTAGAGACCTGGGGATTTGCATAATACCTTTCCAAGAGAAGTCCTGCTTACTAAGTCAGCCCAGGGAAGTCCTTCTTGACTGAAGTTCAAATAAATGAAAGGGGTACAGTTATGGCCTTGCTGAACATCCTAGAAGGTCACAGGGTGGCAACCGCTGCTGTTAACAATGGCTCTTGAAGAGGATGATTTCACCTTCCAGGGTTCTGTTTTATAATTTATTGCAAGAGAATAAAAGTATTGTAAGGAGGGCTGGAGAGATGGTGTCTTAGTCAGGGTTTACTGCTGTGAGCAGACACCATGACCAAAGCAACTCTTATAAGGACAATGTTTAATTGGGGCTGGCTTACAGGTCAGAGGTTCAGTCTGTTATCATCAAGGCAGGAGTTTGGCAGCATCCAGGCAGGCATGGTGCAGGAGGAGCTGAGAGTTCTACATCTTCATCTGAAGGCTGCTAGCAGAATACTGGCTTCCAGGCAGCTAGGATGAGGGTCTTAAAACCCACACCCACAGTGACATGCCTACTCCAACAAGGTCACACCTACTCCAACAAGACCACACCTCCTAATAGTGCCACTCCCTGGGTCAAGCATATGCAAACCATCACAGATGGCTTCATGGTTAAGAGAACTTGTTGCTCTTGTAGAGAACCTGTCCCTGGTCCCTAGTACCCATATGGTAGCTTACAACCAATCATCTGTAACACCAGATCCAGGAGATCCAGCACTCTGTATTAACCTCTGCTGGCATCAGACATACATGCAGAGAAATAGACATGCATGCAGGGTGCACATACATACATACATACAGGGAAATAAGTCATGCCTCTTGCACATGAACTAAAAAGGATTCTGAGCAGCACGTCTTTCATAAAATAGGACATTAAAATATTTATTTTAATAATTTTCAGTGTGTGTGTATGCATCCACACACACTTGTTTATCCATGCCAATACACAGTGGGTATAGAAGAAGACATTGGATCCCCTGGTGCTGGAATTACAAGTAGTTTTGAGCACCTCCTTGTGGGGGCTGGGCTCCGCAGGAGCCGTGAGTGTTCTTAACCTCTGAGTCATTTCTCTAGCTCCACCATTAAAATATTTTTGCAACACATTAAAGCAATGCTTGTAGGTTTTCTACTGGCCAAAGATAGTTTCTAAACCTTTTTTAAAATTTTCAGTGATTTCAAATCAGGCTCCCAGTGAGTGCAGAATTTACCTTCACAGCTTTCTGTGTGTGCTGATGTGATGATATCTTAACAAACAGTGACTGTCTCCCCCTCCCGTTCCTGATCTCGTCCCTCTATGGCCCTGTCCGCATCTCTGCAGTACCTTCTTTCCTTTTCCACCTTTACTCTCCTTCTCCAGGCTTCCTCTGGTTGAAGGAGAGTTAGAGAGACATAGGTAGACAAGGAAAGGGAAATGAGGCTCTCTGAGAGGGCCCGCTTCTTGTTCCCAGAAGTCATTGCAAGAAGGCGTGGGGGTGGGTATCTAAACAGGACCAATAGGGGCAAGAGGAAGACTTGGGGATTTGTAAAATACCCAGGCTGGAGCCGACTCCCACGGGGTTTCTCCAGCCTGAAGGAGTGAAGCTGTTACTTTTCCTTTCTCCATGTTTTCTTCCGGATGTTCAGTTCTTTGTCCATCCCAGA
Organism: Rhynchomys soricoides; assembly: GCA_019843965.1. NCBI lineage: Eukaryota > Metazoa > Chordata > Mammalia > Rodentia > Muridae > Rhynchomys > Rhynchomys soricoides. The sequence continues at coordinate 4,383,271 of JADRCH010000135.1, forward strand.
GAATGAGTTCAGAGACTCCCTAGATGACTCTCAGCACCCCCATCACATTTCCTGGCTTCTCCTGTTCAGATTTGAGACGCCTACTTAAGGATGTACACCTGACTAAAAATCGAGGACTTGGATGTGGCCGTGACAATCTGGTAAGGGCTCCTTCTGAGCAAGGGGACACCCCCACAACTAGCATGGTCGAACCTAGTCAGCCCCACTGCCATTGCGAACAAGGAGAGTAAGAGGGCTGGCTTCAGTCGAACACTGATTTCATATGGCTGGGTGGAGGTGGCTGGCAGGAGATTTCTCCTAAGGGACCTAGAGCAGGAGCTTATGCCAGGACTCCTGGGCCAAGAGATATTGCGAACTGGATCTCAAGAACTAATTGTCTTCCCGGGGAGGAAAAAAGAGCTCTTCCTGCTCGCTATACCTGGGAAAGGGCCATGGGAAGGTCACCACAGGCCTCTCTCTGCTCGATTGCTCTCAGCCGGCATTGGACTCTTGGGCCCTTGAGCTTTAAATAGCAAAGGGTAGGCACCTGGACCCGCTGGAGGCAAGGAAGACTTGCTCTGGTTTTCTCTTGAGCAAAACTCAAAGTAGTCAAAGTTTTCTGATGTAGAGAAAAGAAAGCCTGCTTTGAGGTCGGGGTATGGAGAGCCTGAAATTCAAAGGCAGGAGGGTCCGACTGAGCTAGAGGGCAGGGGCTGTCTCTGGGTAGGAAAGCTGTGTTGGAGCTTGGTACCTCTGGGGGCTTTAGCTGTTTGTCCAGGACCCACACGGATAGTGCTGGGATGGCAGGGCAAATGCTCTCTCACACATATATATGCCCTCCCCTTAGCCCAGCTCTCCCCCACCCCCACCCCCATGTCACTATTGCATATGTAATGCTCTCTGCTAGCCTTGCAAAAAACAAACAACAGGCTCTGGGGGCCCCCAAGCTGATGGGTTAGTAGGGAAGAAAAGGGCAAGAGTGTAGGGCGGTGGCTGCGGGGGCTGCAGGGGAGACTCAGTGGAACGAGCCTTACCCTGGGTTCCACCCCTGCAACAGTCAGTCCATGCAGCTAAAAGGACACTTAAGAATTCCTCAGCCTCGTGCCTGTAGCGCTAAAATGGCTACACTTTGGAAGCTCATGTGAATGTACTGTTGTAACCCAGGGCCAGGTGCTATAGACAAGCTGCCGACAACAGGTGGCGGCCAAAAGGGACCCACCTGCTTGGGTGCGAGGCTGGAAAGGAGGGCCCCATTGGGTCTCAGTGGCTGCTTCTCTCTGAGTGAGGAAGACCCCTTTGCTGCCTGCTTTTGCTCTGTCCTACCAAGCCCCCGGGACGCCTCTTCCTGTTTTGTTTTTTACTTCTCCTTTGCTGTAGCAGAAACGGGATGAGGAAAGAGCATCCTGTACTCTCCAGATTCCAGGTACATGGCACAAGTTATTCATGCTCAGTGGATTCCACGCTTGCGCCTAGATTATAGATGTGAAAAACAGATAAAAGGGAGCATTTCTCTAGGTTGTAACGGTGGATTTTATACTAGGAGGTTATTAAGGTCACAGGGTATTACACATGGGCAAGAGTAAATAATCGAAGCAGGTAGCCATGCCCAAGTCCACTTCCTGCATTCTTTGTCCGAATGTTGAACCCTCGGCCCCATGTTCGTCGTGTCATGAGGTGTAACAGGGAAGATGGATATGAATAGCCAGTTTCGGATGAAAACTGGGCAAGAGCAGCCTGACAAATAGCAGTGGCCGAACACAGGCCCAGCTCATGTCTGGAGCCTTTTGGACTAACCTGGAGGACCCATGAGCTGAATGTAACCTATTTCAGTTGGGTGACACTAGGCTTGGGGCCAAGTCACAGGTGAGCACACATATACGGTGCCTGCTCATTTGGGGACAGGAATGTGACAAGCACTAGAGGCACAGCTGTAAGAAAAGAATAACCCTGCCTGTTGTCTGTGGTTGAGAATGGACTAGTAATCCCTTTCTCTGGCACTTCTGTAAATGGAACCGTGGAATTACTAAATTGGTAGGTGAATGGGTCCCAGAGTGAGGCAGAGCCCAAAGTCTGGGCTTTTTAGAAAACACGCTCATGAGGAGGCTTGCCCGGACCTTGATCATTTGTAACTATGTAACATGGTTTGTAACTATGTAACACATGACTGGTGGGCTAATGGGCTAACACCTACCTACCTCCTGTCTGCATGATTGTCTCCCACTCTGTGAAGTCCATGAGCTACTGATCATTGCTGATATCTTTACTGTGGGGTTTGGGGTGATGTGAGGCTGTAGCAGAGCATCCCCATAACACAGCATGGTCTTACTGAACTCAGTAAATGGGGTTCCTGGCGCCTCTTGGAGCTGATGTGGTTTACACAGAGTGGTTCTCCTGGCAAGTCAAGTGTTTTGAGGACTGGTGGCATCAAATGTCTTGAATGCAAACAGAACTATGGGAAACCTGAGCCTAACTCTCTGTGGCCAAGGACAAGCCAGTAGCATGGCCCTAAGAAAGACTGAAAGAAAAAAAATGAGAGGTGGTAGGGACCTGAGCCATGGGCAGGTGTGGGAAGCCCGTTACGTAAGCCATCCTCTCCCCAGGACAGACCGGCATGCACTAGCTGCCCGCTGCTGGTAGCCTGGAGAGACCCAGCCAGGTGGATGAGGGACTGCAGATAGGGAACCCCAGCCCAAGACTTCTGTATCTCTCACCCTCAATTTTATGGCAAGTGGGACAAACTGATTCCAAGATTCCTCCAAAGTCACCACCTAACTGCTTTCTCAAACAATGGGCAAATTTATTCTCAGACACTCAAACAAAATCCTGATCTCCTTTGTCAGAAGGTGTGATCCCAGCATCTCCTGGGATGTCTCCCTTACAGGAGATGATGGGAGAATTCTGACTACTTATGTTCTCAGACCTTTGTTTAGCAGAGTCTGAAGTAAGAACAGAGGGCATTGAGTTGTTGAGGCTGTCTGCCCTCATATGCAGGCACATGCAAATTGCGAGCACAGGCGTCTAGGTAGCTGCTCACTGTCTTAGGGTTACTATTGCTGTGGTGAAACACCATGGCCAAAAGCAACCAGGGGAAGAAAGGGTTTATTTTTGCTTGCACTTCATATCAAGTTCATTATCAAGAAGGAAGCTAGGGCAGGAACTCGAGGAGGGCAGGAACCTGTAGGCAAGAACTGATGTAGAGGCCATGGGGGGCAGGGTGCCTGCTTTCTTACAAAACCCAGGACCACCAGCCTAGGTGTGGCACCACCCACCACAGCCTGGGCCCTCCCATATCAATCACTAAGAAAATGCCCTACAGGCCAATCTTTTCACATTTTTATACAATACTCCTGACCACAGCTTCTTCTCCCCCCTCCCCCCCACCCCCCACCTCCCCTTCTCCCAGCTTCACCGCCCCCAGTGGACAGGCCTCTCAGGGATATCTACTGAACACAACACAACAAGGTATAATAAGACCAAGTACAAGCCCTTCATCAAGGCTGGGTGGGGTATCCTAGTAGGAGGAAAGGGACCCCAAGAGCATAAGAGTCAGAGACACCCCCCACTGTCAGGAGTCCCCCCAAAAGACCAAGGACTTAGTTGATTCTGTTCTCTCAGTGTTCTTGGTCCCCTCTGGCTCCTACAATCCCCCTTCCCTGTCTTCTGCGGGGTTCCAGGCTCCAAGGGGGAAGAACCCAATGGAGACTCCAGCCTGGGCTCTTTCTCCACCTAACGTTTGGTTTGTGGGTCTCTGCATCTACTCCCACCAGCTGCCAGAGGCAGCCTCCCTGATGACAACTAGACTAGGCATCAGTCTATGAGGATAGCAGAACATCATTAGGAACCATTGGTTGATTTTATTTTGTTTTTTTGGTGATGGTCGGGATAATCATGTTTGGCTCTACCCTAAGTCTCTAGGCTATCCAGCCTCTGGCTCCTGATCATCCAGGCAATATTGAGCATAGGCTCCTTCTTGGGGTGTGGGCCTCAATTTAGACCAGTCATTGGTTGGCCACTTCCTAAGTTCTGAGCCACCATCACCCCAGAACATCTTGCATGGTGCAGGAATGAATTGTAGGCAGATTTTGGTGGTTGAGTTGGTGTCCCAGTCTCACCGCTGGAAGTCTTGGCTGGTTAGAGGAGATGGCCTGTTCAGGCTCCAGATCATCCATTACTACGAGTCCTCACTAGGGTCACCCTCGTGGATTCCAGGGAATTTCCATTGCACTAGGTTTCCAGATCATTCCACAAAATACCCTCCAGTTCCAGGCTTCCCTCTCCCTCCATCGCCCTCCACCTGATCCCTCCTGTTCACATTTCCACCCACCCTCAAAATCTATCCCATGTCCCCTTCCCAGGGAGATCCATGTGTCCCTTGTTTAGCCTCTCTGGGCCTGTGGACTGTAGCATGATTGTCATTTACTTAACAGCTAATGTCCATTTATAAGTGACCACCTACCATGTTCGTCTTTCTTGGTCTGGGTTACCTCACTCAGGATGATTTTTTTTCCAGTTCCATCCATTTGCTTAGAAATCTCATGATGCCATTTTTGTAACTGCTGAGCAGTAGTATGCCATTGTATAAATGTGCCACATTTTCTTTATCTGTTCTTCAGTTGAGTGACATCTGTGTTGTTTCCCTTTCTGGCTAATAATGAGTAAAGCCACTCTGAACTAGTTGAGCAAGTGTCCTTGTGGTGGGAGGGAATGTCTCTTGGGTCTATGCCCAGGAGTGTATAGCCGGGTCAATCGATTCCCAATTTTCTGAGGAACCACCATATTGATTTCCACAGTGGCTGTACAAGGTTGCACTCCCATCAGCAATGGGATAGTGTTCCCTTGTTCCATATCCTCACGAGCATGAGCTGTCACTTGTGTTAATGATTTTAGCCATCCTGGCAGGAGTAAGGTGGAATCTCAAAGTAGTTTTGAGTTACATTTCCCTGGCTGCTAAGGGTGTTGAACATTATTTTTCTAGGTGTTTCTCAGCCATTTGAGATTACTCTGTTGAGGATCTCTCTCTGTTTAGATCTACACTTTTTTTTTTTTTTTCTGAGACTGTGTAGCCCTGGCTGTCCTGGAACTCACTCTGTAAACCGGGCTGGCCTTGAGCTCAGAAATCCGCCTGCCTCTGCCTCCCAAGTGCTGGGATTAAAGGCGTGCACCACCACTGCCTGGCGAAGATTGCACTCTATTTTTAATTGTTCAGTTTGTTGATGTCTTGCTTTTTTCAGTTCTTTGTATATTTTGGATATTAGCTCTCTATCAGATATGAAATTGGTGAAAATCTTTTCCTGTTCTGTAAGCTCCCATTTTGTCCTATTGATGGTGTCCTTTGCCTTACAGAAGCTTTTCAGGTTCATGAGGTCCTGTTTGTTAATTGTTGATCTGAGTGCCTGTGCTATTGGTTTTCTGTACAGGAAGTTGTCTCCTGTGCCAATGAGTTCAAGGTTGTTCCCCACTTTCTCTTCTATCAGGTTCAGTGTATCTGGTTTTATGTTGAAGCCTTTAATACACTTGGACTTGTGTTTTGTACAGGATGATAAATATGGATCGATTTGCATTCTTCTACATGCAGACATCCAGTTAGACCAGCAACATTTACTGACAATGCTTCCTTTCTTTTTTCCCATTGTGTATTTCTGGCTTCTTTATCAGAAAGCAGGTGTCTGTGGGTGTGTGGGTTTATTTCTTTCTTTAATTCTACTCCATGATCAACCTGCCTGTTTCTGTACCGATACCATTCGGTTGTTATCACTGTTGCTCTGTATGCTTCAAATCAGGCATGGTGATTCCTCTGGAAGTTCTATTGTTGTATGGGATTGCTTTAACTATCCTGGGCTTTTGTTTTTCCATATGAAGTTGAGTATTGTCTGTTCAAGGTCTATGAGGAATTGTTTTGGAATTTTGATGGGGATTGCACTGAATCTGTAGATTGCTTTTGGTAAGACAGCCATTTTTAGTGTTAATCCTACTGATCTATGAGCATGGGGGATTTTTCCATCTTCTGAGATCTTCTTCAACTTCTTTCTTGAAATCTTTCAAGTTTTTATCAAACAAGTCTTTCACTGGCTTGGTTAGAGTTACACCAAGGTATTTTATATTATATATTTTATATATTTGTATATTATTTATATATTGTTTGTGGCTGTTGTGAAGGGAGTTGTTTCCCTGATTTCTTTCTCAGTCAGTTTATCATTTGTATGTAGGAGGCCAGGGGTGAGGGTGAATAGATTTTCAACTGGCCTTGATTGATTTTGGCCACTGACATGTTCTTAAATGCCCAGCAGGAATGTATAATCAAAGATGGAAATGATTGGCTTCCTACTTTAACAGTCCAGGGGGAATCATAAGGCCAGATATTAGGGTTAATTGCATATGAGATGGTTTAGACAATTATTTCCCACTAGTGAATTCCTTCTTAATAACTAAATAGGGGACACCGTGACCTTGTCTCAGTTCAACACTATAGCCCCGACCTGCAGCCAAGAGAGACAGGCCCACTATTGTTTTAAAAGAAGCTAACCAACTGGTAAGGCCAGACAAGACACTTGGATGGTCCTACTCCGAGGATTTATTTGGGCTGGCCTTCTCCCAGGACCTCACGGACTGGCCAAGTCCTCATAAAACCTTGCTCCAACATGGAGATGACCTATTTCTCAGTGGGGCATTTGAGGAGAGACTCGAGGACCCCCCTCAACTTTCTGGTCATAAGGGGATATAAGGTCTCTAGAGAAAAAATGCAACCTGAGTTCTAGGTAAACCCAGCAGAGAACCTCAACTACCTTCAAGATGTGGGATCGCTGTTCCCTGTACGGGAGCCTGTCTTATAAGAGTCCCATCCTTCTTGGACAACTCCCCACCCCAACCCAGAGAGATGGCGCCCTTTTCAGCAGTCATCACCTCTGCCCCGACAGCAGTGGCTGTCGACCTCTGAACAGCAGGGACTTCAAGCTTAAGACAGGGAATGTGGCAGCAGGTCCCTGAGGTGGCTCATACTCAGGAGACCTTGTGAGAAGAAACGGCTGCAAGGCATGGGGCTGAGTGTCTTAAACAGGACTAATAGAGGACCCTATAGAATACCCAGCCCAGGGCTGGGAAAATGGCTGCTCTTCCAGAGAACCCAGCTTCAACTCCTAGCACCTACCTACCTACATGGTGGCTCAGAACCATTTGTAACTCCAGTTCCAGGGATCTGACTCAGTGTCTTGGCTTCTGTACTAGGCACAGGAGATGCACACACATATATGTAGGTAAAACACCCATACGCATACATTCCCGAGCCAGAGTCCCTATCTGTGTGGCTTGGACTTCTGTCTTCCCCGGATGTTCAATTCTTTATCCATCCCAAAGAATGAGCTCAGCAATCCCCTGGATGACCACTAGTCCCCTCTGCTATATGGTGAGTCCGGGGGCACCAGCACCCTCCCCCCTCCCTCTAGCTCAGAGCTCAGGTCTGGATCCTCATCTATCCCTCCACAGGAGTAATGTGAGAGTAGTGCTTTTATATCAAAGATTTCCTGGGGCAGATACACCCTGAAGGAGGGGAGACCTTGAGGTAGGTGGGCTGGAGGGATTTGTTTACTAATCTCAAGTCTCAGCCTTCCTACCATGGTTACTAAGATCTGGTCATTAATCCTTTCTCTCTCTCTGTCTCTCTGTCTCTCTCTGTCTCTCTTCCCCCCCACCCCCCTTTCTTTTTGTTGTTGTTGTTGTTGTTAGTGATGTGCCCAAAGCTAGGTTGCTTTGTAAAGTTTGATTTTGGCTCCCTATTCCCAGTGTCAGAGCCCAAGTGCTCCATCTAGTGATGGTTTGTTGCTGGTAGCATCCCGAGGTGCCCCAGCCGTTGCATGGAGACAAGTGATGGCCTTGTAGCCAGTCTTTTTAGAAAAGCCACCAGGATTCAGTCAGGGGCACCACCCTGATGACCTTTCCTAATCCATATCCCCTTTCCAAAGCCCTGACTGGATGACAGTCAGACGAAAGTCCTGTTCTTCCAGTGGGTACCGAATTTCATCACATAGGCACGGTGGAACATACCTGTAATCCCAGAGCGTGTATGCATGCATGCATATGTGCATGTGTGAGTATGTAATGAAGGGAACTTTACTTTGTTGTGAGTCTGAGGACAGCCTGGGCTATCCAGGTCAGAAGCAAGACCCTTTCTCCAAAATAGAAGCCGAGCATGTAGAGTCTGGGGGTGGAGGTGGGGGTATAAACCGCATTCAAGGCACAGCTGGAGCTCATGGGAACACTTGGCTGTGGCTGGCTTGAAAGCAAGGACAGCTGAAGCAAGTGGATCACAACCTATCACTAAACAAAACCACTGAGTGCCACCAAATCCCAGACTTGAGGTATAGGAAGAATTATTCATCATCAGAGAGGAGAAAACCAGATCTCTCACTTAGCCAGAGTGCTAATAGTAAAAGCTGGGGGCACATGGGCTGTCATTGTCACTGGTTCAGGTGACAGGCCAGAAGGGAGGTGCTACTTCACAAGCTGAGTGTCTTTGTTCCTGGAGCAAACCTTTTGTGACCCTGGCAAATTTGGGGCCAACACCTCTGAGCTGCCCCACAGAGATTCTCCTGAGCCCAAAGTGTTCGAGATAGTTCTGCAGGGCAAGAGAGTGCAGAGACTGCGCCTGTTAGCTCTCTGAAAGGTGAGTGGGTATTAGCCACCCCCCCCCCACACACACCCAAGAAGCCCACGGTAACCTTGGTGGCTGTACCAGGTGCTAATAAAACGGTGTGGCCTCTGCAATCTGGTCTGGTTCTGAGTGGGCACAGGGAAGCTGGTTTGAGGTGGCGGAGGACTCAGCTCCTTCATGATCCTATGCAGCCAAGCAGAAGATCTGAAGATCTTGAAAAGGAGTCAGAGAGGCCAAATCAAGACTGTGGCCTTTAAGGACATTAGAGTATAAGGTATCTACGAATCCAAGGCTGTTGTCCTGGCATGGGTGGACTGAACTGAGGCTGGGAGAGGGATGGGTTTAGGTGCTGCTGTCTAACTTCAAAAGTGTCAGAGTAACCAAACAGCAACAGATCTGACAGCCTGATTTTACCTGGATCCGATGATCTCCCAAACATAGTTTCTTGCCTTTCTTCCCTGGGAAATGTCCTCACCTCTGGTTGAGGCTGTTCCTGGTCTGCCCAGCAGAGGGGAGCAAAACCTCAAATTGCCACAAAACAGACCAACTAGTGTTGTGGTATGGGCAGCTGGAATTACAGAAGATACGCCCCAAGTGAGACCAGCAGCAACACCGTCACTGGGACTAACAGGGTGATGGGGCGGGGAAGGGACGGCAAAGGACAGAGTTGCCCACCAGGCAGGGATGGAAAAGGGCTGCAGAGCTCCACAATCCTTTGCCTGGCTACACCATATTTTCCAGTAGAGGATAAGGTCCCAGTATGCATGAAAGACAATTGGGACCTGGAGAGGGGCAGAGGTAGTAGGTTGTCCTCCCCCTACCCCCAGGGAGCCCACTGTGGAGTAGCAGGGGTAACCTTGTGACTGGACAAGCTGAGCCATGATCACAGGGACACTGGATGAGACCAAGGACCTCACCTGGACCTGGGCTGTGCGCAGCCCGAGTCTTGGCTCTCCAGTTTACAGCTGAGATGAGCAATGATCCAGGCTAGTGGCTCAGCCATGAGGAGGAGGAGGTCAGGACTAGAGCCCAGGACTACTCACACCCAAAGCCCACCATTTCCCCCAGCACCCTATCACATCCCAAGCCAGGCAATTTGGCTCTCTTGGAAAACTCTGTCTAATCCCATAGTTCTTCCTGCCATGAAGGAATGGCTCAGCATCCATGGCTGACTTACAGGAATTCAGCCACGCAGGTAAGATGCAGTGCCTCCTGACTCCTGGACAGTCCCATCTCTACTCCCATCAGGGCACTGAAGGTCACTGAGAGGCAGACAAGAATAGCTACAATCTCTGCTACATAAGCTGATCCAGACCGAGAATCTTGGCTGCTTCTAACTCATGCTGAGAACTCGGGGTGAAACTTCACAAACGGTCTAAACGGGGTGTGCTCACACCACCTCTGGGACAGCTGACCTTAGCAAAACTACAGCTTGTAGGGAACACAGTTATCTAGCTGGGGGTATAAGGATGCTTACCAAAGGCAGGCCATGGAAGGGCCCAGTACAGGGGCCTCAGCATGGTAGATGGGCTACCTGAGCAGCTTGTATGGTCTTCTCCCTCAGCTGCCCTTGCCTATTCCCTCCAGGGCGTGGTCACTCTAGTCGTAGCTACAAACCAAAAGGAAGGAGTCGTATTGTATGGACAGAAGAGCTGTGGTCATGACCCAGAGGTCTGGCTTATGATCTCTGGCCATTGCGAAGCCCACTGTCATTGTGAGGTTACCACCTGGGTATCAGTCAGCAGTACTTGTTTGTGTGAGGGGAACTGTGGTACCCCACCCAGCACAAGCTATGAGCATTTCCTAGGGCATGTGGGTGACAGTTGGGACATTCAGGAGGAAGCATCCATCCTCCAGATGATATTCCCAGACAGGATCTGCCTTTGGACTCACACCCCAGTAATTCAGCTACACACACCAGTCTTTCCATCTGGTTCTTGAGTTAACAGTTTGACTCTAGGATACAGCAGAAAAACCTTCAGCATGCTCCTCCACTCCCAGGCCTTGGCTTCTCTGCTTCTTGGGTGAAGTTTGTTATCAACACACTGTTTTTTGAGGTGGGATCCCAGGCTGATCTGGAACTTGTGATGTAACCAAAGATGACCTCGAATGCCTGATGCCTCTGCCTCCATCTCAAGTTCTAGAATTACCAGTGTATATCACCAAACTCACTTTTTTTTTTTTGAGAATAAGTTGGTGAAATTCAGGTCTGGTATGTGAGACCCACCCTGCAGGAGACCCTTGACAAAAACATCTGTTGCTTTGGCGTGCTGGGTAGGAGTCCTGGCACGGGTATATACAGATGTTTCCTGGGTAAAGGGTGGCTCACCATCAGGACTCGAGCCTCAGGCACATCCTCTCTTTTCCCCAGCCCAGGAGCACAAGATCTTGCCCTAATGAGAGTAACAGAGGTTTGGGAGGGGACAGACAATGTCCATCTGCAAAGCTACCGTCTTAAGGAGTGGTAGAAAGTGCCCTCAGATGGAGAAGCAGGGCCCCACTGATCTCCTTTAGGAAGCTCCACTCTCAGGACCGAACCCTTTCTCAAAGGCCTTGCCTCCAAATGTCATCACCTTGCGGATGAGGACTAAACATGCATTTAGGGGACATGCAGTTCCCAGGTGATGGCTTCTCTTGGGTCCCTGGTGTGACCTGTCGTGACAGAGTGACAAGCATGGAGTCTAACAGGTGCATTCATGTTTGACTCTGGCTCCCAGGCTGAAATCCACCCTTTCAGCTCTAGTACCTCAGAGTCCTCACACACTTGATGCTAAAATACTAAGGATTCCAAACCCAGAGGGAAGGGAAAAGGAGTCAAGATGCTGCCCACATCACTCTTCAGGGAACCCCAGAGCCACAAGGTTCTGGAAAGTTCTCTGGTACTTTCCTCCCCCCTGCAGCCCCACCTGTCCTTACCTATTCCTTACAGGGGTCTGGCACCTCCGCAGACTTATCCAAGGGCCTGGTTCTTATGAGCTGCTCTTCTGGGGTCCCTGCCACCTTTGTCTTTAGGTCCTGGGCTGATTGCTAGGCTCTGATCGTGTAGTGGACTTGATTTCACGTTTAGCAACGTTTCTGCCTGTCCTTACGCCTCTGATGCCCCTGCCTCTTTATGTAGCCTTCTCATTGGGTAAAAGCTGCAAGGTTGTCCAATTTGCTTAAGAGCACATTCAGTAGCGATTCAATGTTTCCACTGGGAAGTCCATGGAGTCACGGTTCTGTCATCGCTCCCTGGAGGGCTATTAGGTGTAACACAGGATCACAATGTTCTCCTCACCCATGATGCCCCTCTTACAAGTGAGCACAGGGTTCCCATTGTGGATTGGCCTAAGGGGTGGGTCTAGCGTACAAAGGGTGGGTCTAGTGTGCAAGGAGTGGTTTGGTGTGCAAGGGGTAGATCTAGTGTGTAAGGGGTGGGTCTAATGTGCAAGGGGCGGGTCTGGTGTGCACCCTGGTGACACATGACAACTCAGTACAAGAGTGGCCTCTCTCTCCCTCCTTCATCCTCTTACTGGACCTGGATGGAACTCAGAGAGGTGGTGGTGCCTGCTGTGTCCATAGCTGGAGTTAGGCCCAGGATAGGTCTACCCCACCGTCCTAAAGCCCCTAGCCCTCTGCCCGCTACATACATACTGCAATACGGACAAGGGTCCTTCTCAGACAGTCTTTCTTTTCTTTATTCTCGGTCTTGTTCTCTGTCTCACCCACCTCACTTTTTATACAGTTCCAAGGTGAAGCGAAGATGACTAACTACAACCCAGGCCCCTCAGCCCTGTGCTCTAGGCTTTATCTGTGGGCATTATGAGACTGGCAGAGGAGCCTTTAAATCTTTCTCCTTGGCTCAGCTGCCCACCTGCCTACAGCACGTGCAGGCAACGCTAATAAAAAGCACTAGCTGGACACTCACTGGTGTCAGGGATTCCTGGACAGACTGATAGTTATATACAGGCAGAATCATGGAGACGGAGAAGACCCAGGCTATTTGCAGGCCAGAGCCCTGGGATGTGGCTCAGCCCATGTTCACAGGCCTGGAAACCAGGGGTTTCTGGGAAAGTTCTGGAACCCAAGGGCTAGATTGCCTAGGGCTCCTGTGCCAATGCACTCAATGGGGGAGAGTTCCAGCTCCTGAGAGGTCACCTTTCTGCTCTACCAGAGCCACTGGATGACAAAACGGTGCCATCTTATGGAGGACGGTTATTCCCACTTGATCTGTCACTCTCAGGACAATTTCTGCTCGACACATCTAGCACCCTTGCACCCAGGCAAGAGAATATCTAAAATTAAGCCCCTTTCTCAAAGGCAGAGATGGGAGGTCACATTCTCCAACAGGGGGTGCTGAGATGCAAGTGTCCTGTCAGCCACACGGGGGCGCTCGTGAGGGTGCGCAGAGGCTCAGAATAGGAGAACTTGCCACCCACACTAACACTTCTGAGAGCCTTGAAGCTTTCCTTACCATGACCTTTTCCTGAAACTATTTTGTTCTAGCATGCCTGGAGCTCGCAGACAGCAAATATCGTCTCTGTTTTTCTTTTTTAAAATCAGCTAGTTTCATTCCACCCATTATACAGATTTCCATTCATTCTGTTCACTGCGGCTTTGGAATCACACACAGTAACGAGACAACACATCACCTAGTGTGCTGATAATAAGCAGGTCACTGTGTCTTTGGTAGGACTGGCTTCTTTGTGGTCCGCTGTGTTTTTTGAGACCCTCTTGAGAACCCTGAGCTTCCAGCAGGTACCACAGACGCCAAGGGCAGGGGGAGGAAGGGGCTCAGTAGGTTAGCAGCTCAACGCAGCAGCTGGCTCTAAGTCTAATTCCCAGAGGAGTCACCTGACTACCCATCCTGCAACCCTCCTCCTCGCTCCCAGGCTAGACCTTTTAGAAATGTAGTTCAGAGTCTCTTCAGATAACTCCAAGGACCAGGGACATTGCCAAGTTACTGCCTTTGTCTCTCAGACGGCCACATAGCCAAATTTTTGGTGTCTAACATAATGAAGTGATCGCAGTGTGGTCTGAGAAGGGCCAGGCATTTCCTGGCCAGTCCCTTCACTGTCTTATCATGGGTCCAAACTGCAAAGACAACTGCCGGTGTTTATTTTACTGGATACGTGGCCAGTCACATGAAGGTGTAGTAGAAGGCGTGTACAAGGCCAGGATGGATAGGGGAGCCCCAGATGGCTGCTGAGCAGGACTGTGAATTTTAAATACTTAAGTGTAAGAAATTTGGTACCTAGAGAGTGTGGGCCCAGTGTTCAGGGCGGAGAACAGGAAGTGGCTTGCACAGGATCGGGGCAGGTTTAGGCAGGGCCAGCACATTGCAGGGGCTGGCCAGGTGTCTGGCACAGCCCAACCATTTGTTCCAAGCAGCAAACAATTGTCATGACTACAACAGACCCAGGAGGTACTGCATTAGAGATGTGTCTTAAGGGGACTCTGAGAAGGTCAGTGCGGGCAGAAGCAAGACTTTGATTGTAGCCTTCTGCCTCGTCCCACACCTTGTAGAGATGCAGAGAGACGGCAGCTGAGCATTATCTATAAAGTATCTTCTCTTTATTTAAGTTAGACAATTTCAAGGGTGGTTTCCATCTATAAAATGGACAAAGTACAAGCTCTGTACAGCAGTTCTGTTTTTGTTTTTTTTTTTTTAAAAATCAACTGGAAAAAAAAATTACCAAACTATATTTTGAATTTGCAAAACATACTCACAGACACCATCATTTTCAGCTTCACGGAGACTCAAGGACCACCACAGAAGACAGCCACTTTTGCCTGTGTGCACCCAGGGCTCCTGGGAGTTTGTAGTTTTAAAAACGGGAGTTGGGAGGGTAGGCTAGCCCAGATGACTACAAAACAATACAAGCTCGGCGAGTCACTTTGGCACACTGTCATGTAAACATGGCTCACCGATGGGCCTTGCCCAGACCCCCTCTGCTCGGAGCTGGGTTGAGTTGGCACTCTGGTGGCCAGACAATCAGATGGTACAAAGGTGATGAGGCCACAGGGGGATTTGGGGGGCACGTGTGGTTGGGATAGCCCATGTTGTCTCACATCTGTGGTGTCACTCTGATAGAAGCAGTGCAGAGGTGTCAGGGTTAGCAGTGGACATTGTGCTTGGACTGGACTCCAGCAAACTCCTGCCTCGCCCTTGACTGCTCTGCACCTGTACCTGTGAGTGACAGTCCCCAGAGCCTGCCTTGGAAGGTGGACATGTATGGACTCAATTAGACACCTGGGCACCCTGTCTGTTACAATGTATCTTTGTTGGTTGCTTGGCAGGGGTAAAAAGACAGAGGGTCAGCACCTGGCCAGGCTTTTGCAAAGGGTCCATGGTCATGGTGAGTACACACATGGAGCTCCTCAAGTAGAAGGAACCAGCCACGCCCCCTTCTGGAGCAGGTGGGAGGCACAGCACTCACCTGCAGACCCTCTGACCACCTGAAACTCTGGTTCCCGAGATGAGCATGCAAGATGCTTGCAGCCCACCAGGTGTCACTTCCCCAGCATCCAGGTCACCTCTGTGGCTGACACATGCCTAGGACCTCCGTGAGAGTGAGCAGGCCTTGTGGTCTGAACTCTACCCAAAATTCCTGAAGTAGCCTGTGGAGACACCCCAGGGGTGTTACCCATACCAGGGCTTCAGACATGTGGGGTCCACCCACAGGCAGAAGGGCTGCTCTTCTGTGCTCTGCCAGTAGCTTAGTTAGTACCAAAGACCCCATACAGGGTCTCAAACCACTATGAGCCTAGGGAAAGCTTGTGACAGCTGTCTGTCACACGGCAGTAGGGTCCTGCTGGCTCACATCAGTTAGAAGCTGTGGGGTTGAGTTTTCCTAAAGAAAAGAAATCGAATTTCAAAAGAAAACCCAAAACAATACTCGTCAAAAGAGGTGACCTATTTAGGTTTACAGATGACAGTGGGCACAAAGCAGACTTTCTACCCCAGCTGCAATCCCCTCGATGAAGTCAAACATTGATGCTCGTGGGCAGGGCCAGCGGTTTGGGATGTCCCCAACTGGAAGAGCAGCATGGCCGGCTGGTGAGGCTCCAGAGGCAGAGATGCACCTTTGCTCTGGAAGGGCAGGCCCCTCTGCGTGGCTGAGCTGCGCTGTGGGGTTGACAAGATGATGGAGGGAAGGGGTAGGGAACGGACCATGATTCTCTGTATACATATCTCTATTTAGTGTCCCACCATAGGAAAGTTCACGTTCAAATACAGCAAGTAATGTCAACGGAGAGGGGACGTGGCTGGGAGGCCAGCTGAGCCCAGGTGCATCGACAGGGAAAGACAAGGAAATCTGCAAGGAAAGTCAGCTTTGTGGAAATCTTTTTTTTTTCCTTAGACAGGGTCTTGCCTGCCTCAGCCTCCTGAGTGATAGAATTACAGGCACTGGCCACCATGCCTGGTTCACACACATGATTTTGAATAGGTTAAAAAAAAAACAAGAAACCAAATCAAATGGAGATTGGTGAGTTCCCGCTGTGAGGGCGCTTACCCCTGCTCCCTCTGTCCTCCATATAAACATGATTGCTGCTTGTCCACTTGTTCCGGCCAGCACTGGGCTGTTCCTCTGCTGGGGTGTGAGCAGGAAGCAGAAAGTGGAAAGCAGAGGGTGCCAGCCTTGGGAGGGACCCTCTGCTCTGAGCCCCAGGGGCTTATTTCCTCTTCTGCACTGCTGTCGGCCCAGCTCGTGCCTCGTTGAAGACTTGAGACTTAAGACTTTCAGACCATGATGGAACACTGAGGTATATAGTTTTGTGGAAAGTTTCGGAAACATAATTATGTAATCACCAAACTGGGCCGGTGTGTGCGGGTGGACAGTGGGCCCTTGGGGCCTCTTATTGCTGCAGGTTGAGTGAGAATTTCCACTGCTGTGACAGGACCGGGCCACACACCTCCACACTCAGGCCTCCACTCTTGGCAGTGCGGCTATCCAGGCACAGGTTGCTGCCCACGTGGCGCAGTTTGGAGTTGCCTTCGATCTGCTCCCATTTCTGCAACAGAGAGAGCGCAGCAGGGGGAGGAGGTTAGGGCAGCGTGGGGTCTGCAAGCTACTCTTGGGCACACACACCGCTGCTATTTCCACCCTCTTCCTCTCTGCTCCTGAGTCCCCGCTGTCCCTGGGCGCATGCTTCGCAGGTCACTCTTGGAGCACATGCCGCCACTACCACGATGCTCCTCTGAATGCTAGCACACTTGGACCGTCTGCAGCCAGCAAGTCCACCACCCCATTCTGCCATGCGAAGGGCCTAAGAGCCTCAAGAAGGCTGAGGAGCCCTGTTGGTTAGCAAGTGATATGAACATCCCACACCTTTATGCTCTTAGTTTTTAGACCATGCACACTCTTCTGTCCACACAGCCCCTCTTTCATTAACGAGGTCTGGCTCTAATTACTGCTTCATTCATGCAGTAAGGGTCCTTGGAGTAAGTACTTCTGAAAATCCCCCTGACACGGTGCAATTAGATTTTCTCACTCTTGCCCCCTCTCCCCCTTGGACCGTGCAAATGCACACATACACGTGCCTGGAGGCTCAACGTTCTCACTGGCCAGACAGTGAAGTGCCACAGAGACAGGTTAAGGAGCTGCCTCTCAATGGCGGGCCAGGGGGGCAGCAAAGCAGGCCCCGCAGCATGAGGCTGACCGTGTGTGTGTGTGTATGCACGCGCGCGCGCGCGCACACTCGTGTGGCCCTCTCAGCCCTCGGGGTATTTTCCACCTGCTTATCAGATGCCAACTGAGGATGTCAGGGGCGGTCACCCTGAGAGAGAGAGGCTCTGCCACATGCGCTGCCTCCCTCCCTGTCCCCGCTGCTGTTAGTTTTCTGGTGTCCCCTTCATTGTCATAGAAAGCATGTCTAGAGCCTGACAAAATGTGTGTTGGGAACACACTGTGGTCCTGGCTCCTGGGGTGGGCCCTGTCTGTCATGTGTTGAAGCATCCGTTAGACAGAAGGTGTTAAGGAAACAAGTCCCAGCTGCCCCAGGGGGGCCGCCCGCCCGCAGTGTGCTTGGTTTACTGGGGCAGTGCTCCCACATCTCCACAGGTGGAGGCTCGAGGCTGTACTATCACCCAGGACCAAGTGCAGCCTTCCCCGTCTTAGCTAAGGACCCCACAGAGAACACGGGGTGGGTGTTTCTATCTCCTCTTCCTTCTTAAAGGTTAATGGACCAGATAAAAGCCTCGCTTCGCCACCATCTCACAGCTGAAAGGCCTGTGTTCTAGGTGTGGCCTTCCCTGGTTCAACATTTGTACTCTTATTCTATAGGAGTTACACAACTGCACTAAGGGATGTTTAAAAGTGAACACGGGGTGGGGTAGACTTGGGGACATAGGGCCCTTTGCAAGCATTTCTCTGACACCTAGGATCTAAACAGGAAAGGGATGCTGACTGAGTCCCATCCCACCAATGCTAGGCAGTGGTGGGTGGGGAGCCTGGGCCTCTGCTTCCCTTTGTGCGATCAGGTGGTTGGAAGGACTCTGAGCTGTGGCTCCTCCTGCCTCAGTTTCCCCATACACTTGTCTTCTGGGGAGGGACTATGAGAAGACTAGCTACACTCCCCTGTGGCGGGTTAGAAGGGACTGTTAATGTCTGCACTGTGATTGTCACTGCAGGGCTCAGAAAGGTGGTTTGTCCAAGATCCCCAAGGAATATGCCAGACAGAACCAGCTTCCAAGGCTTGCAATAAGCTCTGGTCCACGGAAGAAGCAATATAAAGAGAGACTGCTGAACTCTCACCAGGGTTAAGACTCTGATCTCACTGTGAGCTCAGAGTAAGACAAATGGCACACCACCCCCCTCCGCCCCCATGCTCAGCCACACAGCCCAGGGCACCACAGGTGAGCAGCTGCTCCCCTTACGACAGGGAGTTGAGGCTGAGGCCCTGAACCTCAGGCAAACATCACACAACGTAACTGCCAGCCACAGAGAAGATCAGAGTCAAAGCTCAAAGACCACTTTCAGTGGAATATGGGTTACTCTGCAGCTCAGTCTGTGTTCACCCAGGCTCAGTCGTTAGTCATTCGGGTGAGGTTTTTTGGTTTTGTTTTTTTAAAGTTAAGCAGGAGAACAAGTATTTATCAATGTTTCAAGAAATCACGTAATTTCACATAAAACACTCTTGTAGCATGAGGAAGGAAAGGAGACTGGGACCATGTGACATGAGACCTCCGGAGGATGAACAGCAGTAGCCGTTCATAGGTGTGAGATAGATAAGTACACAGCCCGTCACCCGTCACAGCCTGGGCCTGGGACGCACCTGCCTGCTGTCGTTCTCCCGGCAGCCCTGCAGCCTGATGAGCGACCCAGGCGAACGGTCCACCACAGTAAGGCACAGGCCCATGTGCTTCACCGACTTCTCCTTTGTCAAGGCCCATTCCTGGGAGAGAACACAAGTCAGGGGTACACCCCAAGTCAAGCTTCGGTCTTGTGGGAAACCTGAGGTCAGGACCCCAAGGGTAACTCAGAGCCAGCTGGATGCTCCCAGCTGAGGGACAAATCTACACCTGGCTGCTGAACTGGCCTTGGTAACCATGGTTTTGGTGGGAAATGCGCCTGCACATGTGGGTCCCAGCTGGCGGGTCTGTTCTGGGAGGCTGTGAAAGTGCATACTCCTGCCGCCTCAGCTGCAGGCCACTCTGGCTGGCAAGTCCAGTTATGATGGACTGACTGTACTCTCAATCCAGGAGCCAAAAGAAATGCACCCTCAAGTTATTTCTGTCAAGTATTTGGTCAGAGCAGCAAGAAAAGTCGTTAATACAGCGACCAAAATGAGCTGTATCAA
Source organism: Rhynchomys soricoides (assembly GCA_019843965.1). Classification (NCBI taxonomy): domain Eukaryota; kingdom Metazoa; phylum Chordata; class Mammalia; order Rodentia; family Muridae; genus Rhynchomys; species Rhynchomys soricoides. Next base: position 4,402,676 of record JADRCH010000135.1, read on the forward strand.
GAGTGACAAGCACACTGTGATAGCTAACTGTGTTAAGCATTTTAGTTCAATGTGCAAGTTAGAGACCCGATCAGCTGTCGGCTCTAGCCCACAAGTCGTCCCACATGGTTTTGGAATGACTCTGCTTTGAAAACAGGTTTATGAATGTAGGCTGAATCTGTGAAAACTCCATAAATGATACATTGTAGCTTTCGGTAAATATCTACATGGCTGAGGTCTGCGGGAACCTGCTGCTGGTACTCAAAGCTCTCCAACTGCAGGAACAGTCTAAGCAGCAATGCACTACATGGCTCCTCCTAACTGGATGCTCGCCATGTGCTGAACTGTCTCAAGCCTTTGCACAAGAGCTGCGTGTATGCTTTGCAGACAAGAACATTGGGTCAGAATGCATTTAAATATCCTTGCCTGTGCTTTTAGCAACCCAAACACATGTACATGTGTGCACAGAGGACAGGGCTGTCAACCACAAGATCATGTAGAAGCTTGGAAGACTGGGGACAGAGAGGGAGTGACATCACTATGAGCGGCAGTGGCCGGGTAAAAGGTCCCATGTGTGGCCAGAAGGCAGGGCTTCCAGGATCTGGAAGTGGAGACCTCAGTGAGCAGAGCATCCCACAGGGATACTGAGCTGCCCAGGCCCTGGGGCTCCAGTGACCTCTGTGTCCCTCAGAGGGGAAAACAGAAGATGCATGAATGTATTCTGTAAGGGCCACAATGATTGCCACAAGGCCAGAGGTGATGAGCCAGGGAAGACTTGCTACCTATGAGCAAGCGGTCTGCTGACAGCAAGACACTGAAACCCAAATGAGACACAACTCTCACTTCAGGGCTGCCACTGGGATGTGAGGGCTCCTGACTCTGAGAAGTGCAGGAGGTGTGTGGGTGTGGAGGGGGAGGGCTGGCAGGGTAGACGCAGAGAGAGTAGGGGAAGAGAGAGCGGACAGAGAGGTTGGAGAAAGCAGGATGGTCTGATCTTTCCTTGCTGTCTTTATCCCTGCCGTGGAATGGGACTTTTCTTCTGTGCCACTATACACAAGCAGGAGGTAACTAGAGAAGACCCTTGCACTTTGAGTCACTGGGGTAGACCTTTCTGAAGTCAGCCTCACTTTCTCTCCACTGTCTGCTTCCAGATTGTGGATATAAGGTGACTGGCTTCCTCATCCTCCCATGCTGTGATGTACCCTGTGGGATGTGAGACAGAAGGACCCTTCTCTCTTAGGCTGTTCTGTCATCACAGGAAAGGGTAGCTTATATATAGTCTGTTTGCTCTATCCAGTGTGCTTCCTTCCAGATGAGCCAAGGCATGGAGATGCAACTCGGTGTCCCTGGTGGAAGTCCTGGACCCCTCCCCACCAGACCCACGTGTGGCCAACAGCTGGAGACACACCTGCTTCTGGTCAGGAGAGTCACGGGGACCTTTGGGCACCAAGGGTCTAGACTGTCTTCATATGACAAGTGTGGGAAGATGCTGGCGGGCCATGGCTGGCCAGGAAGGTCACATGTGGATATTGTGTACTTCATTATTTTAAGACAGGTAATGTACTTAACTTCAAAAAACTGATTTGGCTATGCACACAGCAGAGCTGGCCACCTTGTGCTGGTCCTTCAGCAACCTGAATTTGTAAAATATCTAAGAAATGCTTTCATGAGCTGCCATCCTTAAAAAAGTATGGCCATTGATTTTCATTTTATATGTGCTGCTGAGGCTCAGGTGGAAACCAGATAACAGCGCCCATCCATGTTGCCTGCGCCGAGCCACTTAAAGTCAGGAAGGGTGGTCCCCATCCTTGTGGCACCTGACCCAAAAAGCTTCACTCTCTATTAACGCAGAGGGGACTTGGTCATGGTAGGGACACCTACTGGTGCCACCTTTGTCTCTGGGTCCCTGCCAGCCACCAGCCACACATGGCAGCTTGAATTTAAATTCGATAGAGTGAAACAAAACTGAAGATGTAATTCACAATAGGCACATCTTAAGAGCACATATGCACAGGCGCCTGCTAGCTATAGTTCTTCAACATTTCTAGCACTAAGGAGGGGGCTCACGGACCCCAGCTGGCCTGTGGGGTGGAGGAGGGGCTCACGGACCCCAGCTGGCCTGTGGGGTGAAGTACCCAAGGTTGAGTGGTAAATTATGCCAACCATCATGCCTGCCAAGGATCAGAACCCAACATCTGCTGGTCTTCACTATCAGGCACTGATCCTCAACCTGAGGAGGCTGAAGCTGAGCATATGCTAAGCAGGGACCCATCAGGGACAAACATGGGTGCAGATGCAGGTCCAGTACATGGTAGTGGATTCAGCAGGGACAACAGAGTCGTAGCCTGAACAACAGGTGCTGATGCTACCTCAGCCTATCCCTCACCACAGCACAGCCCACAGCAGATGAGCTGGCCGCTTAAGGCATCATCCAATGCCTTCAACATCCCAGCTGGTCCTGAGGCTGCTGGCGGGGCCAGGGCATCTAGCTGAGGACTCTGGGACTGTGGGATAGTCCCCGAGTCTCACCTACCTGGTTTCCCCCAGCGTTGTGACACTCATAAATTCCAACAACTCCATCTGCGAAGTGTCCCAAGGTGTCCAGGCAGTTGGTTCCCTGTTGTAAGGCCCCAAAAGCTATGTCCTGGTGGTCCGGAACCCTGAAAGGCATTCACTGTAAGAGCCAAAGCCACCTCCACACCCTGTGCTTCCTGTTCACCTAGGCCTCTGCACATGGTCTCAAATTCGTCAGCAGAAACAGGGGACAGCTTCCTGTCACCCTGACATGATGTGGCCCCAGCCTCTGGATCCCTAACTCTGAGACTGTTAAGTAGGCCAGGCGTGATGGCACATGCCTGTAAGCCCAGCACTCAGAAGGCTGAGGGAGGATTTCTGTGAGACTTTGAGGCCAGCTTGGGCTACAGAGTAAGACCTTCCCCACCCCTGTCCCGCAGTCTCAACAACAACAGTCAATGGGAGACATTCCCTCATGTTCTGGTAAGGGAGAGTTACTAACAAATTGGGTTGTCGGCTGTCCCTTAGAAAGCCACTCACAAGGGTCATATCTGGCTCTTCATATTTCTCAACAGACAAAACCTTGCCCAGTAGGGCACAGCCTGTGGGATTTGTTATGTGGTCCAATGTACACAAATGGAGGTGTGTGTTTAGGAAGGAGATGAGCCTGGCCTCACCTTTGAGAGGCACTGGCTGTGGTCTCCTGATTAAGGGTCACAGTCTAACCCTCAACTGGTTCTCCTGTGTGGAATGATGAAATGGGCGGGTCCTTCAGGATGAGAATGACCTGGCAGCAACTGGCCAGAGGCCCACTGGTCCTCCACTGGTCCATTGGAGCCCTCAGGACAGAGCCCCTGACAGCTTACAGGAAGAGCAGTGTTGAGGCAAGGCTCAGCAGAGGCTGTCTGTCACTCAGCCTCCCGTAGGAGCTGTGGGAGAGGACTGTGCTCACAGGGAGACAGCCTCTGCCTGGCTAGTCCACCTCTTAAGGGGACAAACCAAACCAGGTGCTTCAGGATTCTCCCAGGCTCACACAGAGCAAGGGTAACTGCAATACAGGGGCACCTGTGGGGCGGGACCATGCGCTCTCCCTGGCAACCTCACTTAGAGCAAGCACAAAGCCTCTGCGGCCTGCTTGGTCACCTCTGTTCCTCAGTGGTCACAGAGTGCACTCAGGCCTCGGGACTTACCTCAGCTCAGGGTAGACGTTGTCCAGGTACCACTTGAAGGGCTTGCAGCCCAGCTTTTTCCTGAGCTCCAGCCTGCTCTGAATACTGGAGGAAAGGGAGACACATTCACTCCTGAAGGCCGGGGAGAGTAAGGGAGCCTACATGGCACGGCCTGTGTGGCCAGCCTCGGGTGCCCATGACCTGCTCACCTCCCACCGGGACATGCTGGCACACAGTGGAGGCCCCTGTTGACACTGCCAGGGTCCCTGCTAGGAGGAAAGGGCAGCGGCTATCCCCACCTGTCCCGGGGTCCCCATGAGAAAGACAAGGGGGAGGCACTCACTTCCCATAGGGCACGTTGCGTGCAGAAGGCACTGCTGCATAGTAGAAATGTTTGTACTCATCCATCCAGACCTCAGCTGCCCTGCGCGTGTTCCTGGAAACAAAGTAAGCCGTCCTGAGCTGTGATGTCCACCTTTTCTCCGAGTCACCTGACCCTGTCTGTCTTCCGGAATGTGGATAAGGACAGTGCCTCGAGAGTGGCATGGTGCAGCCGTAGCTGCCTCAGCTGAAGCAACATCTCTCACAGGATGAGTCGGCCCGGAGCAGGACTGACAAGACATCCCTGCTGCGCCTCAGAGAAGGGGCCTCTAGGGGAGACCACAGCATGAGACTCTGGTTACCCCAGCCTTCCACAGCAAGAGCGGATTTGGCACCACTGGCATGCTGGGAAAATGAACTAGGTTCTCCTAACTCCCTCTGCCCCTCCTCGGAGGTAACATCATTTGTAGCTTAGAAATGACAGCATACATGCCCCAGGCCTGGGGAGGCTTGCTGTCCTTAGCTCTACTGCATAAAGAGAGCTTGTGTCCATGACAGTTAGGAGGGGCCACCATAAGTGCAGATAGCCATGGACCCCCTGCTCAGGTGAGGGGAGAAATGGCCTACCATGTTCTTCCAATGAATGCGGCAGGCAGTGGTCACCCTGCAGGTGAATCATTTTCTCTGCAGTAGGGTCTTTTAATGACTGAACCTGTCATACCGTCTGAGCTGTAATTACTAAATCCATTTCTACCTGGGGCCACCATCTTCCCTGTGACAAATATTCCTGTTGTCCCTGCGTGGGGGAGGGGCAGACTGTTGCCAGGAAGAGACAAGATTCTGCAAATGTGCTCATCCTTGGACTCCTGGTGCTAGCCCCAGAAATTTACCTCAAGGTTGATAACCAGGAATGACATACATGTGGAAATGTCCTTTCAATTTGTAATGAAAAAACCTAGTAGCCCTAAGGGGTGGCTGTGGCACGCACCCTCACAGATGTGTAGGTCTGTGCACTGAGAAGCGCCTAGATGACTGACACAGACCTCTAGGTCCTGGCATGTCTGTGAGGAGCAGATTGATGAGATCCAGAAGGCTCTGACCTGACCACTGGCCACCTTCCTAGGCAGAGTCAAAATATGGCCGAGTTACTGAGAGGGGGGTGAAAGGCAGGGGATGGAGCCATGCCCTGCCTGCCTTGCAGTGAGCAGCCTCTTAACATGACACTACCACCGCTTCTGTCTAAACAGGTCCAGAAACAGTCACGAGACCACGGGTGGATGGCGCCTCCTCAACATCCTGCAGCCTCTGGCAGGTTGAACACACCCCACCTCAGCAGCCTGGACTCTTGTGCTGCTTCTACAGGAGCTCTGTGTCCTTAGCCTGCCAAACCAGTCCCTCCGCTTGACCCAATTAGCCCAAGTTCTGGTCCCCATGGTGCTGACCAGATGAGCATTAGAAGCAACCTGGCCGGCTTATGGGTTTTGCTGTCTGCTCCCTAAGGTCTGCCCATGAGGTCGGCCTCACAGGCTTTTGGTTTTTTAAGACAGGGCTTCACGGTCTAGCCTTGGCTGACTTCAAACTCCCAGACATCCACCTGTTTCTGCCTTCTGAGCACAGGGATTAAAGGTGTGTGCTACAATGTTAGAACCGGGAAAATTCCCAGGACAGACCTGGCTGGACCAAGCAGCCTCTCTCCCTCTTGGTTTGTTTCCAAATGTCTATTGCTGATTGGTAATCAATGAGCTTGATGTCTTCCGGCTGGAGTGCAGTGTGACCTGCCTTCTGATACGATTTCAATGTCTGCTCCCCAGAGCTCAGGCTCAAACTGAGTTGCATCAGATGACACCAAGAGAGGTAGGAGCTTGACGCAGTGGCTGGCCATGGGGCTCTGCTGTCACAAGACTGGAACTGTTCCTGTGTGCCTCATCCTCTTCTCTTATCCCCCACTATGTGGGGCATCAGGACAGCCCTTAGCAGGGGTTGACACCTTGGTCCCAGATGTGTCAGCACTGGGACACTTAGCCAACATATACCTTTATAATGACCCAGCCAGTGGCACTGTTTACGGCAGTACATGATGGGCGAACAAAACCCTGTTCTTCTTAGCACTGTGAGTGGCAATACAGCACAACACCAGGCTCTCCCTCTGAGGTATTTGTGTAGGTTTTTGTGATCATTCCATGGTAGTCTTTCCCTGATGTCCCAGTTAGGATAACTCCAGCTATCACCCTCCCCTGCCACACGCCCTTCCCCATGATGTTTTCCTGAGACCTCCATGGAGCACACTGAGATGGCTTCTCTCACTGGAATTCCATCTGGCATGCTAGCCACTGTGCCTTTCCTCAGCTCAGGGGCCGTGCCTACTAAGGGCATGTTCCTCATACAGTTCCAGGGTCTTCTGAGTAGACAGCAGACATCTGGTCTGGCCTTTCATGTCTTACCGGGCAAAGACAGTGCCACTGCCACCGGGGAAAGTGTACGGGTGCTGCTTCCGGAACACATGACCCACACGGCTACACGGGATGATCTCCAGGCTACCGCCGCACTGCCACACTCGGAATGAGATCTCTGATGGGAAGGGAAGGTGGCAACCATCAGAATTCATAGCTGCTGTCCCCGTGGTTAACCACCTACCATGCCTCACTTTCAACTGCAGAGGGAAACCCACGAGGGCTGCCTCTCCAGAGACCCTGGGTGCACCCTGGACAGGTTACCTCTGTAGCACACCCAAGACTGAACATGCATGGAAAGTACTGTGGGACAAGAGGTCTCCCGACGATGACTCTTGATCTGAAAGCAGACGCCTCCCAGACCAGACCACATGCATCCCAGCAGCCTCACAGCTGTCAGCTGGAGAGGAACCCATAGACCAGGTTCTTCGACACTACTCACTGTAAACTGACCGAGTACCAGAAGCACTGGGTTTTCCTTCAGGCAAGAAAAGAGTCCCTGCCTATTTCTCTCATGTATCAGCAGTCCAGATGTCAACCAAGTTCCCAGGTAGTGACCAGGGATAGTCACCTGCCCTAACCTTAGCAAGGCACACAGGAGGCTGGCTATGTCTGTCACTCTGTGCTCTCAGATGTGGCCTTCTGAGCCCATGGCACACGTTGGCCCACTGAGTTGGAACCTATAGTTCAAGAGGCTCAGGGACCTTAGGTTCACTACCTCAAAGCCTTTCTTGCTCACAAAACTTTGCCCAAGCCCACCCAAGCCCAGCACTGCACTGAAATTTGGAAAGGAAACAGACTCTCGGCCCCTCCCATCTCCTCCCCCATGGAGCCAGGGCTGGAAGCGGCTTTCATCACGCTGAGCAGAGCTGTCCTTCCAGATGAAACATCTCCACCAACTTCAACTTTAAAGGACACATTTGAACGACAGGCTAGCTAAAGCTGCTCTTTCAAGCCAACAGAAGCTATCAAAGCCTCTGTCGCAAGAAAACCCACTCAAAGTGACAGCGATGTGGCTCTCCCTTCTTGTCCCGGCCTCCTCTCCTCCCAGGGCACACGTGCATAGGGACGAAGGGAGCTAAACTCTTGATAGTGAGGGGAGTCAGCTCTGAATGACAAGCACTTGAAATCAAAGGCATCAAGTAAAGGAAGACAAAGACTGAACAAGCTAAGTAGAGTCTTTTCATCCGTCACTCAAGACACTTGAGGCACCTGCCTGGGCAGACAGCCACCTGTAAAGTGTCCATGTCTCATTCCTGGGCAAACATGATCTCCCAGGGTCATTAAAAAAAATAATAATCCTGAAAGTAGTGAAGGGTCTGGGTATCAGGGCCCGTCCATGTGACACACATGATTACATCCAGCCAAACCGGCAGCTGCCTGACCCCATCTGCATCCCAGTTAACCAGAGCCTTGGAAACGGCTTATTTCTCAGTTTTGGGGGCAGGTATTCAGGACCCCCAGGTCAAAGGAGGTGACCGGACAGGAGGCACACGTCTCACTGTCACCCCAGGCTCAGATGTGTGCACACACACGTGTGTGTGTGCGGGAGGTGGCTTGCCCACCGAATGGCCAGCTGCCCTGGGCCTCCCTGAATGCTCACATGCTACCCTGCCTCCCACGCACCCCCTGAGTGGGGAGGGCGCACATACCCAAGTTCTCTCCTCCCCACACGTCCATCATCATGTCATACTTCCCCAGCTCTTCAAAGTAGAGCTTGTCCATCACGAAGAGGCCACCAGCGATCATCGGGGTTCTGAAAAGACGAGGGGCAAGGGCAGGTTAGACCACACCACAGGCTGGACCTCCATCCTCTGCTGGGCTCGAGGGGGTCTTTCATTCTCCACTGGCCTCTAATCACTGGGGTCCCACAGAGGCTGGGACCCTTGGCTTTTGCATGCCTCAACCGACAAGGTAATTCTAAGAGCCGCAGATGTAACACTTAAGGCCACTGGATCCAGTTCTACTCTGCTACAGATAGCATTCACCACAAACAGGAGCCAACACAGAACCAGCAGAGATGCCTTGTAAGCTAGTCTGAGGAAAAGGTCCTAAATTCCATCACTGTGTGACCTGGTGGCAGATGCTGGCCTAGGGGAGGCCAGGGACGCAGAGGGTGGGAGGCACAGAGCCCCACTGTCCTGGACACGCACTGCAGCCGGGGCTGGAGTCTGGGCTCTCCCAGGAGGGCTTCCTGCACTTACTTTATAGGGGCAACTGGGCTCCCCTGCCGGGATCTCCTCTGCTCTGGTGTCATGTAATCCCACTTGAACACCAAGTTCCAGTCAAAACCTGCAGCCCAGAAAAGAACGGCAATGAGAAGAGACAGTCGCTCACGCCTGGCTGTGCCACCCTAGTAGCCTGACAATGAACACATGTGGGTAGGACTCACTGTCAAACAACCACACAACCACAACGGGGAGAAGAGGGTGAGGGGGATGGGGGGGGGAGGAAGGGAAGGAGGAGAACTGGGTGGCTGGTGGGTGTGGAACACACCGAAATCTTCCCAGCCCTCCTAAGCAGAGCTCTGATTTTTCCTCTAAAAACCCCAGACTACAGGTATGACTGTGTGTCAGTGTCCATAGAGTCAGAAGAGAGAGCTGGGGTTACAGGTTGCCTGACTTGGGTGTTAGGAACTGCTCTCTGGCCCTGGAAACCAGCTTTCCTGCCCCTCTAACCTTTTATGTTTTTTATTTTTTTAATGTAGGGTACAGCTATATAGCCCAGGTTGGTCCTGAACTTGTAGCAGTCCACCTGCCTCAGTCCCCTGAGTTCTGGGATTGCACACACGTGCCCCCATACCTGGCTGGGATTTTCTAATATTCAAATGTAAGAACAAATATGAAACATGAGGACTGGTGTCTGTGTGATGCCACTGCACCTACAAGGGCTGTGCACATACGGCTGTGGACCACGGCTGTGTATACAAACCTGGGGACCTGTGGACAGGGCTGTGTATACAAGTCTGGGGACCTGGGGACAGGGCTGTGCACTCAAGCCTGGGGACCTGTGGACAGGGCTGTAAACACAAGCCTGGGGAC
>JADRCH010000135.1:4412159-4449681 GCA_019843965.1 Rhynchomys soricoides
CAAGCCTGGGGACCTGTGGACAGGGCTGTAAACACAAGCCTGGGGACCTGGGGACAGGGCTGTGCACTCAAGTCTGGGGACCTGTGGACAGGGCTGTAAATACAAGACTGTGGACCTGGGGGCAAGTCAGAGCTAAATGAATCACAGTTGGCTCCCAGAACCACAGTGCAGCTCACAGCGCCTCTGTGGATCCCATTGCTTTTCAGACCTGGACCAGGACCTTTTGGAGCCCATAACTTTAAAACTGCTCCCACAGTGACCTAAGAGCTGACATGCTGAGTCTCACGGTACAGGCCTATAACCCTAACAGTGCTCTTGAGAGCTGCTAAGGCAGGAGGAGCTTGGGTTCTAGGCCAGCTTAGCTCCCTAGGCCACCCTACCCCTTGCTGTTTGTGAGTTAGGGACTAGACTAGGGAACAATAGAACCTGCCCCATCTTGTGTGCAGCAGGGACTCCACGGCAATGTCTACTTCAGTCTCCCTCCCAGAGAAGCACAGGAGCCTCATCCATTCTTAAGAAGCAAAAGAGAAACTTGGACAAATTTCTCTTGGGTCCCTTGAAGGGACCAGAAGGTAACACTTATAGGCTATATGGCCCTACAAGACACTGGTCCATTCACCCAAAGGCCACCCAGCGGTGAAGCAGGCTGTGGTTGGGCGGCTGGGAAGGACGGGCCGGTGTCCAAGCTTGAGCACAAAGGTAGGACTAGTGCCTGATGGGTGGGTGGTGAGGGGCCAGCAGCAGGATGGCAGGGCTCCAGGGCAGCAAACTGGCAGGCTGGCTGGGCATGCAGGCTATAAGAAGAAGCCTGGCCCTGACAGAGGACACAGAGACAGGTTCCAGGCCCAGTCAGACAGTCCTTGAGTCTATGAGGTGTCTCAGGCCCCGCCTCTTGCTGGTTCCAGCTCTGGAGCTTCTCAGGACAGCCCACCAGTGGGTAGAGGCTCCTCTGCTCCAGTCCCAGGGAAATCACAGATCCCCCTAGCTTTAGTAGCAGCAGTTCTGGGAGAGAGGAGGAGACAGTAGGGTGGAGAGTGGGGGGTGGTGTTGCCAGGGAAGCAGGGTCAGTCCTTTCTGTGAGGAACCAGCCAGAGCCCACACGACAGAGCTCCGCTATCACTGTCACTGCTGACCATGGACCAGCCAGGCAGAACAAGCCAGCAGGTGGACCAATCAAGGCTGACACCTACCGCCCTTGAGGTCAGCAGAGGCACCTACGTACTGGAAGTTGTCCATGTTAATGACATCGATAATGGGGGATACAACCCGGGTCCTGTCCTGAGAGGGACAAAGGAAGGAAAGATACTTGTAAGTTACGACACCAGCAAAGCAAGAGCTGCCTTCCCGGCAGACACCACTGTCCCAAGGTGTGCAGGGTGGTGGCATGAGAGGAGACAGCTGACTGGACACTTCTGCTGCTTCTTTTCCTAGTCACAGACCCAGGCTATGCAGGGGCCCTGAATCCTGAATTTCAACCGTGGGTAGATCTCAGTGTCACAGAACTAAGCTCAGCCACGTTATGCCTGTCACCCTCTCATGAGCTGCACCAGTGAAGCTCAGGAATGAACTCATGGCTGAAGTGCCTACACTACAAAGCCAGGATCGATTTCTGGGTACAGGTGGCATGAGAGGAAAGGGGCCGTCATTACCTCCACTGCAGCCGACAGGAGTTCATTTCTGAACTCAACTCCTCTGTGACCACAGCTACCTTCCACAGTGCCGCTGTGCTGAGGGCAAGCAGGAGGCCTTCGACCTCCTGCGACCTTCTTACTCAGCTCTGCCTCAAGCTCACTGTTCGCGCGAGAGAGGACGTGTGGTCCTTGAGTTACTTAGAGAATGCTTGTTAGCTGGGGGGCCTGGAAGTTCAGCCACAGGATGAGCAGAGTTCACAAGCACTCCCCAAGGGCATTACAGAACCACACTCTCCTGCTCGCAGGTTGATTCCATGGAGAATAGAGCATCGCTCCGTAGCCCACCCCACTGCCCCCATCAGGCTGGCCCTGGATAGGTGAGATTAGTCTGCTTTATATTCCTTCTGATGAGAAGAGAATCACAGGAACCCATTACATTGGCCCACTCCCTCCTCAGCTGGCCAAGCTGGGGGGCACAGGGCAGGGACAGGGGGCACAGGCCAGTGTGCTAGAGAGGGGCCCAGCTGAGAGCTCAGTGGCAAGCCTGTCTTCTGTGTGATTCCAGATGTTACTGGAGACCCCTGAAGCCCAGTCTCCTCACTAATCAGGTAAGGGAGAGCATGTAGCATGCCACCTGAGCCCAGTAAAAGGCCAAGATGGGACGTCTAGCAGCTTCTGGCTGCTCAGTATTTTGTGACTTGCGTTACAACATGCGCTGCGGTGGCAGGCAGAGCATCTCATCCTGTTTCGTTCCATTTGCTTCACTGCCCCCAAGAAAGTACTTTCACGGCAGCAAGGACAGGAAGTCAATGAGACAAGCAGAGGGCGAGAAAAATGACACTGGGCTAAACCCAGTTCCAGCTTGGATACTTCCAGAAGGTGGAGTGTGCCCGAGCACGGCCAAAGGTCACATGACAAGCCCACCAAGGGCACTGTGCTGGCTTGTTTGCTTCTCTTTGTAGGCCTAGAGCCGCTGGTAATCTGTCCTTAAGCAGGAGAGAGGAATATCACTGCAGCCCACCAGGCCTCCTCCCAGATGTCCCACCACATGGGTACTCTTGCCAACGGGCTATCCTGCTAGTCACATATGTTCCCCAGCTCACACTTCGTGTGTGTGTGTGTGTGTGTGTGTGTGTGTGTGTGTGTGTTCTCCCATGACCGGCCACATCTTCTTTCTAGGCCTCTGCCAGCTCCATGGAAGCTGTCTTCTTTGGTTGCAATGATGGTTCTGCACCGATGGGGCATCACATCCTTCCTAGTGACAAGAAAATAACTCCGTGTGACCGAGGCTCACCTCAGCGACCCGCTCCAAGAGCGGCTCCAGCCATCGCTCGTTACACTCACAGTGACTGTCTAGGAAGGTCAGGACCTTGGCCTGGGCGGCGTCGGCACCCCGGACCCGAGAGCGCATTAGACCTGTGGAGACAATTCAACGTGCATGAGGGGCGAGAGCTCCACCTGGGAGCTGGCCTGGCACAGCCAGCAGCCCCTGTGCCCCGCCATGGAGGAGCTGTACGTCAGCTGTGGACGGACAGCTCAGCAGTCACGGGGACAGATTCCTAGCAGGACTTCAAACAGTTCATCAGGTGATGGCAAGATAACTGTCCTCAGGCTACTGTCCCCTACACAAAGTCCTCCTTTCATCTAATAGAAGTCACCCTTGTCAAATACCCAGAGGATGACTCAGAAGCACCCTGCTGTCATAGCTCCAGGTCCCTACTTGACTGGGATAGGAAAGGTCACTCCACACTGAGAACTAATGGTGCCAGGTCTGGTGAGCCTGCAACTGCATCACAAATAGCTTTGTCTTCAGACAATGGGGCATCAAGTCAAAACCCTGTGTGGCTGTGATGCTAAATCAGGGTCATTTTTGGCCCCATTCTGCACGTATGGCATGTGCTCAGTCATTACAGGTACTTCATGTAATGTCTTACCATCAGCTGTGTACTGAGCCTAGAAGACACACTACACCTGGACGGGATGGGGCTCCTTACAATGAGCAATGACGAGGATTTTAAGTTCCTTTATTTACAAGAAAAAAGGATTTTCAATGACTCTTATCAACTGTTTGCTACATCAGGGCAGAAAGACGAGATTTCCAACTCCAAGCCATACAAACCCTTGCTCAGGTAACCGTTACCATTGTGGAGCTGAACATGGTGGAAACTGTCTGAAAGGGCTTCCGAGAAGTAACTCTAACAGGAAACTTGAGGGGGTTCAATGCCTGAAACTGGGAACGGCGGAGGGAGGCCCAGGTCTGCGTGGGCTTGTCCTCTCTTCCCAGAGTGCCCTTCCAACTGCTGCAGTGCAGTCCTTTCAGCTTGAGGTGTCAGTCAGCAGACCAAGGACAGGACTTCTACTGTGGTTAGAAAGGGAAAGAAGGCCCCTAATCTGGTGATGAGCCCTGGAAGCCTGTGGCCAACAGCTCCTGGCTGAGGTAGCCACAGCCACAGGAGCTGAGGCCTCAGCTGCTCTCTACTCCAATGGACACAGGGTTTGGGATTTAAGCCTTGCCAAGTAAATAAAGTTTGGGAAACACCTCTGCCCTCATACAGAAATTGCAGAAGGATCACAGTTGAAACACAATTGTTTTGTAAATAAGGGATCTTCCCAAAATGCACTTGTGCAAACAAAGCACAGAGAAGCACCCTCATCATACATAGGTCCAGGTCTTCAGTGTCTGACTGAGATATTAAGCCCAGCCCCTCTGCATACAAGCTCACATGTTAAAGCCTTAGTCCCCAGCCGGTGGTGCTGAGACGTGAGTGAACTGTAAGGCTGCCAGTCTTACCAGTGAGTAATCCATCTTCTCAAACTCGGTGGCACTGTGGGAGGAGCTGGTGGGACTTAGGCAGGGCCCAGCTGGAGGGCACGGGTCAGTAGAAGGGCACAACTTCCCAGCACCGTCTCTCCCCTGCCACATGAGTGCCATGAGGTGAGCAGCCCAGCTCACTACAGTCTTCTACACCATGGTATTGGACCTGACCTCAGCCTAAGTGACAGGACCAAGACTGAGAGCCCTAAGCTATGAGCCAGACAAGCTCTACACTTCTTTTTCTAGGTATTCTGTCTCGGAGGGGAGGAACACAGCTGATAACTGCACTTCTCACTATGCATCGAAACATCAGAAGACAGGAGGAGTGGGAGAACATGGACCACACCCACGGGGGTTTGGGGGGAAATTCCTCAACTGAAAGTCACCCTGAGCTGACTTAGATGTTGGAATTGAGAGATGAAGATTTAAAAACGGCCAAGACTGTATTCAAGAACTCATGGGAAATGATGGTGTTAATGAGTGACTGGGTGGAAAACCTCAGCAGAAGAGTCAAACGGATATTCCAAAATTGAAAAGTGAAGTTATCTCCAATGGAGAACTTCCTGAGTGATCTTCAAGGCAGAGTGGAGCCGGCAGGCACACAGGGAGCTTGAGGGTGGTCAACAGAAATAGATCGCCCAGGGAACTGAAACAAAATATAAGCAGCAAAAGGCTTAAGTGTCCGAGATGACAGGGAGTGGCTATGCACAGCCAGAGCTGAAGAATGACACTGGACAGCCCTGAGGACACGATGACCAACCGTTTCCTGAATCTATGAGACATCAACTTATGTATCGAAAGGATTTTGGCAAACCTGAAGCAGGATATATAAAAAAAAACAAGGGCCAGGAGGATCAAATCTGACTGCAGAGACATCGACAAAGACTCAGGAGGGCTGCTGGTGCCAACAACCTGTCATGTGCAAGGGACAACAGTACATATTATGACTACATTCTGAAAGAAAAACAGCTGGAGAAACGGCTCAGTGGTTAGAAGCACTCTCTGTCCAGAAAATGGGGGTCCAGCTCCCAACACCCATGGCAGGCAGCTTTCAACCATGTTTTAGCTCCAGGGAATTGGGTGGTGTCTTCTAGCCTCTGAAGAAAAGGGAAGGAAAAAACAGGAAGACAGAGGTAGATCCTGCAACAGCATTTTAAAGAACTGAAAGAAAAACTCACAGTCAAGTGTCTAGGCTGAGAAAACACCCTTTAATAACAAGGAGAAAGATCTTCTGATAAAGAAGCTGACAAGAGATCCTGAAAGGAAGTGTCTGGGCTGGGGGGCAAACGCCACCCGAAGCGGACTGGGGGGCAGTCTCTTAGCTCACCTCTCTACTCTCTTCTTTAAAAAATAACAGAGGGTCTGAGGAGAGATGTCTAACATTGTATTATGTGCACTATAGAGCTTACAACTTAATAGATGAAAGGTGGCAGCCATGGTGCAGGCGACAGGAGAGGGGAGAGGGAGGGGAGGGGAGACCAGAGGCTTTCGGGGCTTATGAACATGGCACCAACAGCAAGCTTACTGCCACGAGCCGAGTCTGTGCTTCCTTAGAGTGGCTACAGATGTGGCCCTCGGGACCACATTCTCCACTGCTAATTCTCTGTCATCTGTGCCACAGTTCACTTATGGGATCGGGGGAGGGCTTGAGATCAGTGTGTGCACACAGTTCAGTCATGCATCTGAGCCACACGTGCTTCTCTGCTCCGAGGTCACACACACTTCTGGGCCACCCAGACCATGATGGCTTCTGCAGTCTCACTACCCGCCACAGCACAAAGGTGCGGGCTCATCCCAAGAGAACAACTTAGCTAAAGTAAAGCAAGGGGCTATCATGTGGATGGGCTGTTTTGAATTCTGGCCATGTCAACTGAGTCACCAGTTATCGACCACCAACATGAGATTCGGCTTTGGTTCCTCTCCTACTCTTGCTTTCTTGTCTTAGCTCCTGTTGGCTTTTCCCCTTAAAGTTCAGATGGGAGAGTGGGACGAAAACTGAGTCTGAAGCCAGTTATTAGTTATTTGGTAGGCTGTTCGGGGATCACTACCAGCTTGAGGGACTGACATGAGCCCTTGGCAGACCTGTTCAGAGTGAGGAGGCTTTTCTGTCTGTGTGGTGTGAACTGCTGGCTGGGCTTGGGTAGCAGTGGGCTTAGCCACCACACTGATTAGAGTCCAGTGAGCCTTCTGGTGCTTACAACCCCTTGCCTCTGCCTTTCTAGGAGATTTTTTTTTTTGCTTAGATCATTCTTCGGCCCCAACTGAGGACTGTCCTGCTCTGCGGAGCCCCACTTCCTTTGTGTCACTCAGTGAGCCACCTCTGACTGACACTGCAGTGCTCTGAGCCCGCCATGACTAATGTGTTGCCCTGAAATCTCTAGCAGTTTGCATGATAGTTTCACATTTGTATTTATTTCCAAAATTAAAATGCAAGCACCCGAGGGGCAGGAGTAATAACTGTCACATTTTATCCTTCCATCTCTACTGTCTAGCACAGTGAAAGCACATACTGTTTAATAAATAATTTTTTTATTTGTTATTTTTTAAGATCCTGGGGGCTGGAGAGATGGCTTAGTGGTTAAGAGCACTGGCTGTTTTTCCAGAGGACCTGGGTTTGATTTGTAGCATCCACCCAGTAGCTCTCAACCGTCTGTAACTCCAGTTCCAGGGGATTTGACACCCTCTTCTGGCCTCTGAAAGCACCAAGCTTGAATGTAACACACAGACATACAAGCAGGAAAAAACACCCGTACACATAAAGTGGAAAACAAAGAAATAAGTGAAAATAAATGTGCTGGCTGGTTCTGTGTCAGCGTGACACAAGCTGGAGTTATCACAGAGAAAGGAGCTTCAGTTGAGCAATGCCTCCATGGGATCCAGCTGGAAGGCATTTTCACAAAAGGGGGAGGGCCCAGCCCCTTGTGGGTGGGGCCATCCCTGGGCTGGTAGTCTTGGGTTCTATAAGAAAGCAGGCTGAGCAAGCCAGGGAAAGCAAGCCAGTAAGTAACATCCCTCCATGGCCTCTGCATCAGCTCCTGCTTCCTGCCCTATATGAGTTCCAGTCCTGACTTCCTTTGGTGATGAACAGCAGCATGGAAGTGTAAGCTGAATAAACTCTTTCCTCCCCAACTTGCGTCTTGGTCATGATGTTTGCACAGGAATAGAAACCCTGATTAAGACAGAAAAAGATCCTTTCAAGAACACCCTCCTGCTATGACTACAGTTGTACATGGAGACCTGGAGGAAAGTCTGCACTGACCAGGGACACGAAAACCATTCCTGGGTCCATGCCAGCCTCACACAGTAGAGTGTTGAGAGTGTCATCTCTCTGTGACTGCTGGAACTGGAAGAGGGTGAGGACCTGAGAGGCTTCTATACCCGGCAGGGGGAAGGCAGTTTTTCCACAGCTTTCCACACAGATGAGACCGACAGCTGGCAGCTGCAATGTCACATCAGCACGAGATGACAGCTCTCACTCCCAGTATGGGACAGTTCTCCTTCAGGGAGCTGTCAAAGTTGAATCTGTGATTCTATGGCATGCCTGGAACATGGAGACACTGTACTCCTCACAGCTAGGCTTTAACTAATGCTTTCTCTAAACCTTTACAGCCAAGCCACTGATGGGACTTCCCAGGCCCATGAGTGGAAGACAGAAGCCAATTTTCCAAATGTGTAGATCCAAATGTGATCTGAAAATATGGCGTCATGCATGGACAATTCCAATTATTTAGGCTTTGACTATCCTTCCTGCATTTACTGGGACAGGGCTCCTGGGAGGCTCTGGTGGAGGTAGACACACATCAACTGCTATTTGCCTTAAGTCGTTTCAGTAGGCTTAGAAAGGTGGGTGGAACCGGAACCTCTGAAGAAGCCATATCTGTGTAGATGGCTGTGCCAACTGGCCCACTGACTAGAACTTCATGGAAACTTTCTATGTTGCAGATCACAAGCCATTGTCCACTCTTGTTTTTATTACATTTTAATTGTATGTGTACGGGCATATTTTGCCTACACGTATGTATATCTGTATACCATGTGCCTACTACCCGAAGACACACACAAGGATAGGATGCTGGATCCCCTGGAACAGGGAGTTACAGACAGCTATGAGCTGCCATGTGAGTACAGGACTCGAACCTGGGTCTTCTCGAAAAGTGCAGCCAGTGCTCTTTTAACTGTTGAGTCAGCTCTCAGCCCCATTGGCCTGTCTGCTCAATACCAAGCTTCATATCTGACCAAGCATCTCCAGCATATATGACCGCTGAATCTTCAGCAGATCACAGTTGACCAAGGATCCTATGACCCCTGGATCTTCAGGAGATCACTGCTATCCACCAACCAAAATGCCAAGTGTGTCACAGACAGCATCTGACACCACAGCAGAAGCTCTTCTGCTCTACTGTGACTTGTCTAATTAATGTCCCCACCAATATATTTGCTTATGTACCAACTTAAGACTTTGTATTCTGGGACTAAGTTCATGGCCCCTCTTCCACCACAGAAGCCATTCAGAACCATCTGATTCTGTGTTTCTAGGCCACAACGTTTGCATTTGACTCAGAATAAAGCATTTTTTTCCTTCCCTATGGAGCAAGGGTGTGTATTACACTAACACAGAGGCTGGCATGTAATGGCCAGTCTTGACTGTCAACCTGACAGGACTTAGAATCACCATGGAAATAAACATCTGAGTATGTCTGAGAGGAATTTTCTAAGGTTAGGTCAAAAGTGGGTGGCAGCATCTTGTGGGCTGGGCTCCTAGACTGCGTAAGAAGGAGCCGTGAGCTGAACACCCATGCTCATCTCTGTCTGCTTGCTGTGGGTCCACTGTGCCCGGTTGCCTCACATTCCCACCATCGTGGTGGACTGCATCCCTGGAACTGTGAGCCAGAATAAACACTTCTTTCTTTAAACTGCATTTGCCACACTAATGAGAAACCACCTCACAAGTGCCGAGAGACACACCATCTCACAAGCACGGAGAGACACCCTGCCTCACAAGTGCAGAGCAAGAGGGACTTCCTTACCTTCTCTCCGGTCATTTCTGAGGACCCGCACCTTCTCGATTTTCCCCAAGAGGGCCCCATCCTCAGCTAAGGAGAGAAAAGAGGCAGAGAATAGTGAACACTGAGTCTACACGGGGCTCTAGGCTGGAAGGCCACATGCTTGGTCACCTATGGAAAGTCTTCCCCCTGGGGTCTCTAGAGGACATCTCTTTCCTGGCCTAGGTGTCTCCTCCACTCCAGACTGCATTAGATTATTCCTCCCAGACACCCCAAACCAGGAAGGTTGATGAAACTCACGGTCATTGCTGTAGTCATCCACCAGGATTATCTCCTTGATGAGATGAGGTGGACTCCTCTTGAGGACACTGAGGAAAGACAGAGGGTCAGAGCCTTGTAAGGGCTGGGCTCTGCTTGGAGACTCCTCTCTCTTTTGGTCTCCAGCCTTGGCCAGAGGAGCCAATAGCTACCCCATGCTTGGCAGCTGATGTCCTTGTTTGTAGCCCCAGCTGATTCGCCTGAGATGCAGCTGTCATCAGGTGCCCCAAACACTTCCCATGAGACCCTGAGAAATATCTGTTGGCCTTACCTGACCACCGTCCGTAGCAGGGCTGATCTGGCTTCATTGTGGAATGTGATCACTACGCTGGTGGCTGGCAGGTCCACTCGCCACTGCTTGCGCTGACACCTGAGGAAAAAGAAAGAATGCACTGTGACCAACGGACACACCTGGCAATGATGGATCATCCCTGCTTGACAAGCAGAGGGGGTTGCCAAGACCAAGAGACTGCGGTTAGCCTGCCTGCTGTGGGAGGTTCTGGCGTAGATGGGGCATATGGAAGCAGAAGATACAACCAGGTTCTGCTTATAGACACAAGAGTTCTGCACGCTGTATGAACTGAGAGCAGATTTCTAACATGTCAGACACGTGTTCTAAAGTGGCGAAATCCTCCCACTCACAGACACTCCTCAGCCGCACGCCTGCCTCAGTTCTCAGCGGTTTTTTCCCCCCTGGGGGACCAATGCCAGCCATTGCTTTTTTTCTCACCTTGTGCTTTGCCTGCAACAGGCAACATGCTGTTTGGGCAACTGGCTCTCACAGTATCAAAGGACCCACTGCCTGCCATCCTTCACACCTGCCAGGCCTCCTTCCAGTAACCTGGTGACAGAGGAGCAGTTCATGGAAACAGGACTGGCAGGTGGGCAGGCACATTAGGACACTATCTCAAGTACAGGGTCATAACGACCTAGGCCTGCAAAGATGGCAGGTGGCACAGGACCTCTGCACTGACCGTGGATGCTTTACACTTGAGCCCCTAAAGGTCAGTTTTAAAGCTGCGCCTCTTCTGATGAAGATGCTCAAGTATAGCATGGTCAAAATACCCAGTAAAGTAGGACCCAGCTCAGCAGAACTCATGTGAGGCCTCCTCCAGGCCACTCTAGGGACCCTGGCAAGGAGCAGTGTCCCAGAGTCTCTACACAATCCACTAGGAGGGTGAAGAACTTGTCAGAGCCTTGGGAAACTGTCAGCTGTGTCTGAGTGTAGCCAGAGTCCTGAGAAGCCAATGGTGATGCCAGCGACACCAGACTGAGAAGGAGCCCAGCAGAGCAGCCAGGTTGACAGGGTGTACTGAACTGAGGAGGGGACCCGCAAACCCCAAGGTGGTTCAGTCCCTTCCCCTGGGCCCCTTGTCATCTCTTCAGGTGGCAGAGCCTTCCATGGTCCCACCCACTGAATGCTCAGTTTACCCTGCAGTTCATCAGATCTTCCAATTAGTATTTTTCTTGAGTGGAAATCAGTGGGAAAGGAGGTGGATTTTGGAAGAACCCTGGAGCTCAGTCACAGCTCAACACTCAACTGCTGAGCAATGAACTAACTGGATGCTGGCGTAGCAGCCGCTGGGCACCAGCAGAGAGGTGCGGAGAGGGCAAGCACTGAGATTCGAGCTTCCCCGGGACTGCCGAGCCCAGCCCCACAGACTGTGAGCACCAGCAAGAGAAGCAGCACAATTATAAAGCAATTAGGCTGCAATTGTAGAAAGGGCGTCTTTGGTTAATTTTAGTGATCATAGTACGTTCTTTTTAATTAATCACACACAAAAAATTGTATAGCAGTTGTTTGTGGGGAGTCAGGGAAAAGAATTCTACAGTTAGCATCATGGAGAAGCCAACTGACAAAAATTAGCAGGAAGAATTGATAAAATTTAGCTTAAAGACGAATCTATCAAGTTTCAACTGTAAACAAATTACCAAATGATGTCACTGTCAACAGGCCAATCTGTAATGCTGTAAGGGGCTCCGTGCTTCCAGGCTCACTGCCCTCTGTAGCCAGGTCCCCACTTAGCCCAGGAGTGACTGAGCCAGCAGACCTGGGTTGGGAGACTCCCTGTACTCCCAGGGCTGAGTGTGAATGTGAGAAGATGGGGTAGCATATTTTTTCACTCTCAGAGCGCCTGGATTCCCAGCCATCCAATCCTGCCCAAGTCTCTCATTCTCCTCATCTCTGCAGGAAGCTCATCTTCAGGAGCTTTTGGAAGTCTCCTGGGGCTCTGGAAGCATTTGCTGGAATAAGCAGGTGGCTGCTTCACACCATTTTATTAAAACTTCTCTGCATATTCATAAGGCTCCGAGCTCTGAGTCTGGGCAATCATGAGCTTCAGTGGGATCCCATTCTTAAGGAAGAGGAGTAACCAGTACAAGCTGAAGGATCTCACACCCCATGGGTGGAGTGAGTGTGTGCACAGATCCAGATAAGCCTCACATCCAACCCAGATGGGGACCGGGGGAACCGCTTTAAAAAGAAAAGCAATTAATTTTGCATTTAAAGAGTCTTGCTTGGCCCTGTCAGCCAGTCTTTGCTGCTTTAGAGGCAGTGGGGACCAGCAGTGGGGACCAGGGTGGCAGCTGCTGCAAGTCAGTCAGCTGTAGGGTGCTCCCAACCAGCTATACAGGACTGAGAGCCGACAAGAGAACACAGCAGCTGGATTCTCTTCTCCCAGACACACGCAGAAGCCCACTCTGGGCCCTGGTTCACTTGAGGCTCCAAAGACATGGTACTAACATTATCATTTTGGAAGCTTCCTGTCCATTAAAATGGCAACTTGACAAGACAGACAGACAGACAGACACACACACACACCACGAGCAACACCAAATAGACTCAGCAGGTTGTATTTATATACATGGGGGTGGGGGGAGTACATGCGTGCACACGTGTAACAATAATGAGAAAGAGGCCATGGATTTGCCAGGGGGCAGTGGAGGGGCTAGAGAAAGCTACATAAATAATATATATGTGGAAATTTAAAAGTCAAATGAAAAGACTTTTAAAATCCCTAGTTTAGCTAGAGTTCCAGAAGGGATGTGCCTCTCTGGGACGTGCCTTTCACTTCACAAACAGGAAGGCTTTTCACCCTCTTGGCTTTTTCTGACAGCAAATCAAAGCTCCAGCTGACTCACAGGAACAGACGGATGCTACAGACAGACACTGAATGATCCTAAATGCTGTTGGGTCATTTGTAGAGATTAATACATGTCACTGTGGTCAGTCCTTAACACGGTGTGGCCGTACTGGTCCTGGCATTATCCATGGGCATCACAGGGGTGAAGCTGAGGATACACAGGAAGAAACTGGCCAGAACATGTCACATGCCCAAGAGGAGAGTCAAGTCCTGGCAATAATAAGGTCAGAAGGGTGATGAGGGTTCCTGGGTTTCTCTGCAGGCAACCCTACCTCCTGTGACACCGCGGTGGTTTGAATAGGAAAGTCCCCCATGGACTCATGGCTGAAGGAGTGGCACTATTAGGAGGTGTGGCCTTGTTGGAGTGGGTGTGGCCCTGTTGGAGTGGGTGTGGCCTTGTTGGAGTGGGTGTGGCCTTGTTGGAGTGGGTGTGGCCTTGTGGGGGTAGGCTTTGAAGCCCTCCTCCTAGCTGCCTGAAAAACAGTAGTCATCTCCTGTCTGCCTTCAGAACAAGATGTAGAGCTCTTGGCTGCTTCTCCAGCACCATGTCTGCCTGTCCGCTGCCATGCTCCTGCCTCGATGATAATGGACTGAACCTCTGAACCTGTAAGCTAGCCCCAGTTAAAAGTTGTCCTTATAAGAGTTGCCTTGGTCACGGTGTCTCTTTTCAACAATAGAAACCCTAATTAAGAGAGCCATCAGGACATTAGTAACATAGCTCACTGGTTCATGGAGGGACAGTGATAAGCAGGAGAGCCTTCATTCTGTGGTCATGTCTTTACAGTCTGCAATGCTGCCAAATGACAGCTCATAGGCAACAGTTACTACCCTTTCAGGCCCAACCTCCATTGTTGGGGGAGGGAACCACTACCCAGATTTGGTGCTCAGTTACTCCTAGGTATGCTTGTAACTAATCACACACAGAAAAGGTGTATGTACACACCCCTGAACAACATGGTACCAACCTCGGTGGACTCAGCTGACAGAGTCACTGCTCACCCGGGCACACAGCTTTGCCACACAACCCTGCTGTTCAGGTCGTACTGTGGAGGTTCCCACCGAGGAGCAGACGCACTGCCCCTGCCTACTCTCGGTCAAGGAGTAAGGAGCACCGGTAACCGTGCACTCAGTCACTCCACGCTCTTCACCCACAGCAATCACCACTGTATGGCTGATTCGCTCCCAGCTCTCATCTTACCTACTGCAAACTCAAGATCAGGTGACCTCTTACCTCTGACCTTCCAAGAGCTAAGATGGCAGGTGTGCACCACTATGACCAGCTCGTGTCTTCTATTTCTTGAGTGATTTGGGAAACATTTTCCTAGGAAAAATCTGTTCCATTTATGCTTCTTTTTGGCAATTGTCTTATCATCTTAGCTGCTCTGGGTGTCTCACGTGCACACAACCTATCCGAGTTTTCTGGTGTTGTTAAAGATCATTGGGGGCATACCTGAGAGAAGCTGCACATAGTCCTCTGTGTTTTCTCTGGTTTGTTCACTTTGCCTCCCTCCCGCACTTCCTTCTGCTTCAGTGTTATCCTTCTGTTCTGCCACCTTGAGTTGGAATAGCCCAGGCTACCCCATATAAGGAACTAAGTTGACTTGAATAAATTTAGTTCTCACCTGGAGATGTGGGGAGTTCAACTCTGCAGAATGGAACTTGGAACAGGGAGTGGCCTCCTGGCTCTGTGAAGACAGTGGGGGGATATGTCGCCCTCTGTCCTGAGCTCAGGTCTGTTCCTGCTGCTGAGGTGGGAAGGTAAAGTGGCTGGGAGCCCCGTGGCTGCTCTGATTCCTGCCTGCCACTCACCTGACATGTGAGCCTCCACAGCGTGCTAACAGCCAGAAGTCTTGAAAATCTGAAGAACTTAAGGTAGATCCTTCTGCTTCCCAGCTGGTGCATGGCAATGCAGTGAGGACTATCATCACTGAACACTGGGATGCGGGCCATGGGCAGAGGCAGTGGCTCACTGGGAGCCTGAGCCCCTCTCCCCCTCATCTCTCCCCCCTTACCCACAGTTCCTCTCAACTGGGGAAAGCCAGGTCTGTCATCTCAGTGGCTGCCATGGCAATTGATAAAATGTTGCCAAAGTGTCTGGAACAGCTATCTAGCCTGTTGTGTGGCCAGAGTGCTTGCCAAGCCAGAGCTGGAAACACGTTCCCCACTCCAGAGTTGGCATCCAGGATGGGCAGCTGCTGGAAGACTACAGACAGCTGACCACCACAAAGCCTGATCTAGCCAGGGAGCACCAGGCTCACACACAGAGCTGAGTCATGTGCAGGTGCCTGGCTCTGCTGAACACTGATTGGAACCTGTAACCTGGACAAGCAAGCCAGGCAAAAAGTCCCAGGCCGTGCTGAAGCAGCTACCCTTAGATTCATTTTTAAAAACTATTTTTTAAGTTTTCATATACACATTTTGTTTGTTTATTTATTTATTTTGGTTTTTCGAGACAGGGTTTCTCTGTGTGACCCTGGTTGTCCTAGAACTCACTCTGTAGACCAGGCTGGCCTCGAACTCAGAAATCCGCCTGCCTCTGCCTCCGGAGTGCTGGGATTAAAGGCATGCGCCACCACTGCCCGGCTATACACATGTATTTGTGTTAAGCCTATCTCCCACATACCTCCTCCACCCTTCCCAAGAGTCTCCTCTGTTCCAACCTAGACAGTTTCATTTCTACCTTGGTGTCATAAATACATACATGATTTTATGTATCTATATAAAGTCTAGGATCCGCAAATGAGAGAAAGCGTGTGATCTCTGTCATTTCGAGATCGGCTTATTCACCTAATATGACTGCACCAATTTTCCTACAAATGGCAGGATGGCTGCTTCCTTACGGCTGAGAACAACCCCAGTTTCCTTACCTTTCCCTACACTGGTGGCACCTGGCCTGCCTCTGTGATATGGCTGCTGTGACTAGTGCTGCAGTAAACACCAACGTGCAAGTGTGCGTCTGTGTGATCTCGACTTGAATGTCCTCTAGGTAAATCCCCGGGAGTGGTGCGGCTCTGTCAGAGGATCTGGTTTTGTGGTTTGTTGAGAGACCTCCATGCTGTGTGGAGAGCTGCTATTCACGGCAGCAGTATACTGCAGAAGCAGAGTCCCTGCCTCTGACCACAGCCTACAGCACCCACGGCAGAGCCAGCCGCAGTCAGATATGCATTATGGGCTTGCTGGGAACAGCCCCACCCCATCCCTACCTGGGCGAGATGCATGTTGTCGCAAGCTCTGCCCAGCAAAACAGCACAGGCAGCTCCACATTTCAAGGTGGTTGCTGTGGAATCTTCTAGAAGCCTAGGTGAGCAATTGGATACCTTCTGAATTAGAAATGAAGGCAGACGTCAAAAAAAAAAAAAAAAAAGTTAAAAGAACCAAACCAGCTATTATTATATATAATGCTTGCTTAACCAAAATGCTTAGTGGCCCTCCCAACAGCAGAGGCAGGACATCCAGGCCCCAGCTGGCTCCTAGCCAGTCCTGATATCTACCCAGAATGCCCTGGGTCTTCTAACACCAGAGAGCCAAACCCTAAAATACTTAATGACCTTTGCAGACTGCTCTGAAATCAAGCTCCTTCAGGTCTGGCTGCCAGGGTCTGACGAGCCCTATTCACCGTGGGTTTGTTTGTCTCATTCCACCATTGTTAACCTAAAACAACTTTCTCACATCCTACAGTCCTGGCACCACACACCGCAAACATAAGAGGAGCCAAGTTCAAAACCACAGCACTCCTCACCCCACGACACAAGACGAAGCCTGCCTCACTGGCTGCCCTGCCTTGGAAAGCTCTGTGCCCCTTGAGAGGCTGAGGGTTCAGGACAAAAGCACACACAGGGCCAGTAGCCGGGCCCATCCCACTTCAGGCTGGACAGGTGGGGATGAGGTGCCAGCTCACAGAGGAAGTCTGTACCTGCAGAGCCTCATCCGGTGTGCTCTGCAGGCTGAGCCATCGCAGGAGGTGGTGAAACTCTTTCATCAGGACCATCACCTACTCTCTGCTGCCTTCTGTTTTCCAGACATTAGATTTTAATGGAAAACTTTGAGAAAACAACAGCTTAAGACAGAGCTGTGAGTGCTTCCTTAAC
Source organism: Rhynchomys soricoides (assembly GCA_019843965.1). NCBI lineage: Eukaryota > Metazoa > Chordata > Mammalia > Rodentia > Muridae > Rhynchomys > Rhynchomys soricoides. The sequence continues at coordinate 4,429,158 of JADRCH010000135.1, forward strand.
CTCACTAAGAACACCTCACCAGCAGTGTGCACTTGCCTCTGAGCTGGAGCCATTTCTGAGAGTCAAAGCCAGAACTGTCCTTTAGACTCATTCTTCCTGATGACAGGGCTCTCCCAGGAGTTCAGCTGCAGAGCGGCCAACAGGAGCCACAGTGCACTCCTTCCCTCGCTTGACCAGATGCCTGCCCTGGTGCCCAGATGCAGATGTCCTCCAATTCCAGCTTCCACACATGGGATGGCCCAATTCTGACTTACACAGAGCCATCCATGACTCTGTTCGCACCACTCTTCTGGCATCCAAGTGGTAAGCTCCAGGGCAACCTTCCCAGGAATTGTCCGGGTGAGTGGCTTTACTTTCCCTCCTGTGCTTATCTCTTCCAGGCCAAATGCCAGAGCCCCACAGCTCTGGTGGCTATTCTCCCTACATGGAGCGGATAGGCAAGATCCTGAGTTCTGCCCAGCAGGCAGCCTGGGAACTGCCCAACCACAGATGCCTTCAATGTTCTGTGCTTGACAAACAGATCACCTGGCAACTGCTGGCTGTGCTGGATCCTGTTTTCAGAGATAAAGGACAGACAGGTATTTAATCCCTGGGTGTGTGGAGGTGGCCATGAAGTAGAGGGCTGTCACTATCCATGCTGTGGCCAGGATACCATCACTACCCCATCTCTTGGCGCTCACCACCAAGCCTGGCCACTGGAGTCCAATCCCCAGGACCCCTACAGTGGAAGACCCACCTCCTCAAGTTGTCCTCTGACTTTTGCAGTTCACTATCATGTGTACACCCCACACACAAATAAAAGATGTAATAAAATGAAAAAAAATTTTCAAAGATGTAACAAGTTAGGGGACAAAACAGGAGGAAGCCTAAAACTACCGCACACCAGCGCAGTTTTGAACCTGTGTGTACAACACTGTGCACGTGAAAATCTTAATCACGTGCATATGAGTGTACATGCAGCACCCACAGAGGCTAGGAGAGGGCATCGGATCCCCCGGAGCTTCGTGAGTCGCCTGATGTGGGTGCTGGGAATGAAACCAGTGGGGGCGTGGCTCTGTGAGTAAAGCACTTTCACACGAGCACAAGGACCCGAGTTCACTTCCCAAACATATGGGAAAGCCAGGTGTAGGTGGCCCCAGCACTGCAGGAGAGGGGAGAGAGGAGCAGATCCACGGAGCTCACTAGCTGGCTAGCCTCCTCTCGAGGTACATATTGTGAGATCTCTCCATCCTCCAGATTAAAATCTCTGGAAAGAGGACGATAAGATGCTGAAGAGACACCTCAGTAATACAGCGGCTGCTCTCCTGGATGACTGGGGATAAATTCCCAGCACTCACATGATGGCTCACAACCTACAGCCCATGTGGGACCAGTCTCAGGGCATCTGAATGTTGGAACTCCAGTAGCACTGTCCTCACAGTGGCACACAGACACACCGGCAGGCACAACACTCGTACACAGAACGTTCTTTTAAAATCACAAAATTAAGATAATTGCAATAATCTAACTCCCAGATCTCAAACAAAACAAAAAGGGGGTGGGACAGAGACAAGCATATGTGCTCCTCGTTAAAGCTGGGCACCGCTTTATTCCTAGTAGTAAACCGATACTTGTCTAATTACTACTCTTGCTAAAATGGCAACTAACTGAGTTAGAAGTAAAAAGCAAACTGTCAGCCAAGTAGGGACAAAATAAAGCAAGGAGAGCTCGTAAACAAAGCCTGGTTTGTGTCAAAGGCGACGACTGACCTGCAAGATGCAAGATCCACGAGTCTACAGGAAGGAGGGGGAGGCCAGGATCATGGAGTCCTGTCCACGTCTCCCCCACAGCTGCCTTGTAAACCAGTACAGGTTCTCATCAGGGGCCAAGCAGCAGCCCCTCCATGTTCTGAGAGAGGCAGCATCCAGAGCCATGAGCCAAATGAACTTTCACCTTTGGAACTGATTTAGTCTCAGGTACTCTGAACCAAGATGCAGACTCAGGGTAAAACAAAAGACCTAGACGCACCAGGAGACTAAATGGCAGGGCCAGAGGGGCTCGCTACTGTTTCAACCACTGACAAGGCACAGGCAGAAGAATGGTGAACTTAAGGTCAGGCTGGGCTACAGAATGGGAAATCCGGTGGGTTGTTTCAAAATTAAAAGTGAAAATAGGGGCTGGGGATGTGGCTCAGGGGAAAAGCGCTGGCCTAGCACCAGAAAACCCAGGCCCAACCCCCAGTACAGTGTAAAAAAAACAAAAGGAAGGAAGGAAGATAAAGCAGTCTGTGCCACGCAGGCCAAATCAGGCGGCAAAGTGAACACGTTACACAACGGGTAAATTTACATTCCTTCCCGTATGCCAGATTACAGTAGATTACAGATAGTGCAGTCGGTTGCACAGATGTTGTTAGAAATAAGCAGAAGCCTGTGATGATGTAGACACAGGTGTCCAAACATCAGGAGGATCAAAGTTTCCAGCACAACCAACCAGGCTGCTGCAGCAGGCCTCTTATGCACTGAGACAGCGCTGGGTACTTTAAAAACACATTAAACACACCTAGAAACCAGGCTAAGTAAAAAAAATGAAGGCTGGGGGCGTGGCTCTGTGAGTAAAGCACTTTCACACGAGCACAAGGACCCGAGTTCACTTCCCAAACATATGGGAAAGCCAGGTGTAGGTGGCCCCAGCACTGCAGGAGAGGGGAGAGAGGAGCAGATCCACGGAGCTCACTAGCTGGCTAGCCTAAGCAAATCAAAACGCTGCAGATGAAATGAGAGACACTATCTCAAAACACACACACACACACACACACATACGAAATGAGGACATGAAGACATAGCCCTGCAGGCAGGTGTGTTCATGCTGCCCCCACTTGCTAAGCTTAAACAGATCTCTCTGATTCTCAGTCCCCTCCCTCATCGATAGGACAATGCACCTACTCTCTAAGGCTGCTGTGGGAGCCAAGTGAGAAGTAATGTGTGTGATATTCTTAGAAACATCTGCAGCAAAATCCCCAGATACAGAGAGCCAGTGACGCTAAGGCCACAGGTACCGGCAAGAAAATAACACCATACAGCTGTAACTTCTGGCTTCTGAATGATAAGGAGTGGAGAAGAAAACCAATGACTTAAGTTTAAACTGACAGGAAGAAAAAAAAAAAATCATACAATTTGCCTAAACACGCACTGAGTTAAAAAAGGAAAGTCAGAGCAGAACTCCAGACAAGTGGGAAACAGCAATATTTTGGTTATTTTTAAGTAGGCTTAAAAATAACTGAAATTATAACACTACATTTCATAATACAAGAGGCACGCTGCAGCCCAAGTTCTCGGTGCTCACAGGGTGTGTGTGTGGGAGGAGCCTAGGGGGCTGGCAGACTTCGATGCACTGGTGTTATGGAACTTTCCAGAAAGAAGTGAACACACATGTATTCACCCCAGGTATGGGGTCGATGGAAGACCACCATCGGAGAGTCAGAGAGTTTGGGGGTAGGCGACAAGAACTTCCTGGAAGCTACTTCCTGGAAGCTACACAGCAGAAGAGGTCTCCACCCTCTTCAACTATTAGCTGCTCACGTATCTTGGCAAATCCCCCCAGAGAACATTAAAAGCCCGATCTTGTGAGGGCAAACACAGTGACTGTGATTTCAAGATGACAACGGCCATGTGAGAACCCGAGGGCAGTTCTGCAGAGGGACACACACAAAGTAGTCTGTACAGAACCCAGTGGGGAAGCAGGGCTTCCCCTTCCACCGCGGGTAAATCTGAGACAAACAGGAACTCTGTTCACAAGGATGAGAGGTGGGAGAGAGGAAAGAAGACTCACATCTCCACATGGTGAGAGACAGAGGTTTCACAACTGCTGGAGACCTCAGCGAAGGCACACACAGCACTGTCTTCTGGGAAGGCAAACATCTTAAGGTAACACAAAAGGTCGACACACACCAACATCTCGGGGGGATCTCTTAAAGGCCATCAAAGGATTAGCATGATTAAAGTGGCCATGGGTGCGGCAGGAGTTCACAGATGAAGTGTAAAGAGTTGGAAGCACAGAAAGAGATGCAAGTCTTCCCCCTCTGGTCATTCCAGTCATTTACCATAGCCATGAAACTGGAGGAGGAAGAAGGCCAGGGTGCTGGCCCCACAAAGTCTGACTTAGAAACCTAACTCCAAACTAAGCAGCAGCCTCCATCAGCCTAGAGTGTAGGCTCTACACAGAACAAACGTTGGGACCTTGTCAGAACCAAGCAAAACCATGACTAAAAATATTCACGGTCAGCATGAACAAAAGAAAGAGACGTCCTAGTTCACTCCCAGAGAGCTACATGCATGAGCATAAATTGGGAGGCACAAAGCCACACAGAATGGAAGCTACAGCCACAAAAGGACCCCAGGAGCCTCCCATGTGAGGCCCAGAGGCAGATGGGTGCTGGGTCTCCCTGGCAGTGAGCAAGAGCCTTCAGAGGACAAGTCAGGAGAGACAGCCTTCGGAGGACAAGTCAGTCAGGAGAGACAGCCTTCAGAGGCTTCTTTCTGGTGTGGATTCCTTTTTGCTTCTTAAAATTATTATTTTGAGAGTGTATTTTTTAAAGTAGGTACATCTGTTATATTTTTAAGAAGCATGTAGCTCTCTGGGCAAGCCCAGACACCACAGCTCCTGACATACATTATTCCACAGGAAGTTAGACCCCTCCACCTTCTGCTTCCCACTCCTGGAGCACACAGCACCCAAGGTGCCATCCTGGGAGTGGAAACCAGCTCCTCTCCAGACAACAAGCCCATAGGTCCTGACCTGTGATCCTCTGGAACAGACACGTTTCTACCCTGGCAAGCACTGGCATTCTGTGACCGTGGCACAAATGGGCCTAAAGAAAGAGGGCAGACCAATGGTCTCACAACATGCCCCTGTAACTCACTTCCTTGTACAAGTGCACAGGCATGCACACATTCATGCACACGTATACATGTGTATGCACATGCATTCTGACCACACCGGCTTCCTGTGGTTGACTGGTTGGATATCATTAAGGCAAATGGCTATTATTGTAGAAGTCTGAACTTTTAATTTTTTAGACGAAGGGGGAGGTTCTGGGCAACCATGGGGTCCATCATCAAGATCCAGTCTCTCTAGAACACATGGTTTGCAACAGAGAACAGACAGGTATCATTCATTAATCAATGTCCTTGACTGTTGACCAGCCAGAGACGCCATAATGCGTGACTCAAGCATGGAGTGTAGGCCAACTAGCCCAGAAAGGCAAGGCCCTCATGTCATTTTGCCACCTTCCTACACTACACAAAGCGTTTGCATTTCGAAGACAAGTGAGCCGGGCCTGGCACTAAGTATCTGTAAGCCCAGAGACTCAGCAGACTGAGGTAGAAGAATCCCAAGTTTCAGGCCTGCCTGGCTATAGAGTGAGTCAAAATCAGCCAAGGTAAGTTGGTGAGGCCCTGTCTCAAAATAACAAGTAAAAAGAGGCCTGGGGATGTACCCTAGTGAGGGGCACCTGCCCCTGTGAGTCCCTAGGTTCAGTTCCAGCATTGCAAACAAACACACATTCACCCAGGGGCTCCTTGCAATGGTGAAGTAAAGGCTTTCAAATGGGCAGCTAATGGAGGACAGCCTGCAGTGACCTGATTTATCCGGCCAGCCTGCTGAGTCTGTTTTCCCTGCTCTGATTCCCTCAATAGTAGGCAGGTCATGGTTTCAAAGGTATTTCCTTAAACTGTTTTTCTGCTGATCTGTTGCAGAAAGAGTCACATAGCGATGAAGCAACATGGCATACCCAGGGTCAGTCCTCGAGGTCGGTGTGGCGTGCCACATGAGTCAAGAACAAAGCTTCCCAGAGCACAGCCTGGTCTACTCAAGCTGATTCACACAAGCCACTGGTCACAGGACAGCAATGACCAACACCAGCACAGAAGCCAGGGGCTCACAAGCCTTTTCGTATTTCCACAGATGTCCAAGCTTACTGACGGCCGAGAGACAGTGATTGCTATACTGTGACTGCTCTGCAGAAGAGACAGTGATGGCTATACTGTGACTGCTCTGCGGATAAAAGCCCAGTGTCAGAGATCATCTCTACCATGGTCTGAGAATAACAAGTGACAGAGCTACTAACAAAGTCATGCTGTCCGTCCCCACGTCCACCCCATCCACGTGCCATCTGTCCCCATGTCCATGACACTTTTGCTCAGGGTGAAAGGCAGGACCTGTGAGTTTCCAGTTACATTAGAATTCTAAATGACACACTCAGGTGTTCCTCTGCATTCAGAGACAATAAAGTTCTTTGCTCTGGACAAAACTACTCATGGAAAGCAGAGAGGCAGGGATGGCAGCCAGATGCACAGTGAGTGGGGCCAGCCCTCATGCTGCCTCCCCTTACTACCAAGGCAATGAGCTTGTGGACAAGAGGCCAGAACCCAAGTCAGGGCTTGCTGATGCCAGTGGAACCCGAGATTAGGGTGGCAATCCTAGGAGCTACTTCCTAGAAGAAGAAAGACCTGGAAACTTCCCACCCATCAGAAACCCAGCCCGTGGTTCAGTTCTGCATGGCACGAAAGTGATCTGCCTATGTTATCTGCAAAGCATATCTTCCTTGGGAGATGGAAACACCGGGTATAGCCTTCAAATAGCTCTGTAGCTATTCCCTACCAGAATAAGGCGATTCTATATGTTCTCTGTCTACAGAAGGATTTCAGGCAGACTTAATACGTGTTGGAGTCACTGTGCAGGAAGCAGGCTACATGGAGACAGAGGAATACACAATAAGAATGTAAGAAGGCAGAGGCCCAGTAAAAACACCCAAGAATGTGACGAGGGCCTTGGAGGGGGAGGGGGCTCCCAAGGGTGGCAGAGGGAGTCACAGGCACTCAGACCCTTCAAACCCCAAACAGGCTCGAGCACAGAAGGCAATGTCCACACGTTCTTACAAACTACTAAAAAGTAAACATAGAGAAGTATCTTAAAGTACAACTGTAAGCAAAGACAAGCTGCCCCATAAAGAATGAGTCAGTTATCCTTACCAGGAACAGTGGGAGACACAGTGACTGACAGTGAAGAAAGATGCAGAGGTAACTTGGCCAGCCAAGAGGTCTGCACTCTCAGCTGGGGCTGGGGGAGCGCTTCAGAAAGTGAAACACACCAGTGGGATCTGAGCTGATGCCACGAGGAGCCACTGTGAACATGGGACACAAGGGACAAGAGGCCCAGGTTGGGCCGGGAAGTACAAGGAATGGGGGTGAGAAGATAGGCTTGGATGTGAAGGATGTTTGCTGAAATTAAGGGAAATTAAGGTGCCCCAAGTGTCCCCCCTTCCTCCCTCCCTCCCTTTCTGTGTGTGTGTGTGTGTGTACACACACACGCATGTGCATGCATGCATAAAGAACAGTGGGGTGGCAAGGTGTGCTATTCAAAGTGTAACAAACATTCGCTCAGTTTGAACTCTGCTGGGTTATCAGTAAGAAAACACTCAGAGGGAGAACAGGAGAAGAGGGTAGGCACAGCAAGTGGGACTCAGCACACCTCGAGACTGGCCTTAGACTTGGTTCTCCAGAGCACACATCAAACACACAAAAACTAAATGTCCTCCCACAGGTCAGAGCTTGTCAGGACAGATGGAGTCCCAAAGTGACCCAGAGGCTCCTTCAAACACTTTTATAGAAGGAAGCAAAGCCAGTGACAGAGAGACTTCCTGTGACATCCCCACCAGAGAGATGACACCTGCCAATGGAAGTGTGTTAGGACAGCAGTATACACTTATAAGACGTGGAAGACCAAGGGTCCTCTGGTTCCTCGGCCACTCTAGGACTGCACTGCCCTCCCCCAGGTCTTAAGCCTCACAGTGGAAAATCACAGGTCTCACAGGCCTCGGTCTGTGCTGGCAGCTCCTGTGACAGTCCCCTTGGCATTAGCAATGTTTACTCACAGGAGTAACAACGGTAGAGTTGGGGCTATGACCAGCCCACAGTTCCAATCCCAGCCAGGCCCTCCCAGAACATGGCCAGGGACAGCAAGCACGCATAGCACGCAACACCCAACCAACCTACAACACCCTGCTGGAAGCTAGTGACACCCTCAGGAGTGTACTGTCCCCAGGTGTGAGCTGTTTACAGCCAGACCTTCTGAAGGGTTTATGTCAGCTCTCAGAGCACCAGAGCTTAGCAACCATGCTGTGCAAACTGAGCAAAGCTGAGACATTCTAGATTGGAAGCCTAATGGACAGATAGGTTTGTACAGAGGGTGGACCCTCCTCAGATGCTCCTCTGAGGGACTCAGCAGGACACCAGAAATCAGGATCATCTTTTAGAGATCCAAGCACATTTCAAAGTCCCAACATTTGAAATTCAAGATAAAGAGAAACAGAGGAACCCTGACCCCGACTCAGTGCTGGAAGGCTGAGGGGATATGTGCCCTCACCCGACACATCTCAGTCTCATGGGATTTTAGTGGAACAAACAAAGGTGACGCTGGGCCAGCAGGAAGGAATCTCCAACAGTGTGTTCCCACGGGCTTGCTGGTTTTGCAACAGAGCTCCTGGCAGAGAGGAGACATCCCCAAACCTACAGTTCTGCTTCGAAGCTGCACACTGTCCACACAGAAGCACTTCTAAGTGGCCCCACAAGCTAAGAGACCTGCCTGGCTCATATCCCATTGTTGAGGGATGCCAGGAAGGCTCATGGATCCACAGATACTGTTATCTCTAAGTCATTCAGGACCTGCTGAGCCACCTTTGCCCATGGCTGCCAATGGAGGTGGCCTTCTCTTCTGTCTGCTTTGTTTACCTCACGTGGACTTTTTTTTTTTTTTTTTTTTGGTGTTTTGAGACAGGGTTTCTGTGTAGCCCTGGCTGTCCTCACTCTGTAGACCAGGCTGGCCTTGAACTCAGAAATTCACCTGTCTCTGCCTCCCAAGTGCTGAGATTAAAGGTGTCACATGGACCTTTTAATGACCGAGGGTTGGCACTCGCTATAGATTCTTCTTGGGATGACAGATGGCTATTTTCTCACCACGTTCTCACACAGCCAAGGGGAAGATCTCACTCTTAATGTCTCCCTCTCTCTTCCCTACCCAATCCTTCTCCTTCATCTTCTTACTGGGATCCCAGTGGATCAGGGCCCGTTCTCACAACTGTATTTAACCATAACCATGCCATAAAGAAGCTACTCCAAACACAGACACACTGGAGGCTTGGGACCTCACTATGTCAATTCATCCATAAACACCCGTGCCTCCACTGGCTGCTAGTCGGAAGGAATGAAGACTTCTGGTGGGGTCCGGTGAGCCAAAAGAGCATAAAACAATTGCTGTCCTGCCATTCTGCAGGAGACAGAAGTCAAAGACGGAAGCACCAGGCAGATAGGGTTTGGGTGTCATCCTGAATCTGCTTCCACTGGTCCTCTTCCAGCCCCATGGCCACAGGAGGCTGATTTCTGCTGTGTGAGGTCTTCAGAGTTAAAGTCAGACTCTCACATGAAAGGGTCATGGCGTCCCTGCTCTTAGGGAGCTGAAGAGAAAGTCTGATGCTTTCTGCTGATCCAAGAGATAGATTCCCGGGGCTAACACGAGTGGTCAATGCCTGTCAGGGTTTAATTTACCCCAATCCAACCAATAGGGAAGGTCCCCACCATAGTTTCAACACAGCAACGGAGGCAGACACAGACTAGGCAGAAATCAATCTATTATGGGAAGAATAATCAAAAATTAGTTTGGACAATCACTCCAAAAATACTGAAAGAAAGCATGTCTGTACAATCTGAGGGAATTTTAGAGTCTCACAAGGGAGGCAGCAGCTCAGAACCCAGCCCCAGGCTGGCAAGTCCCAAACCACGCCTTTTCCTGCTGCTCAAAGGAGAGCGAGCCATGGTGAAATCTTAGTGGGAAAGCCAGCTAGCAGCAGCTGGTGACAAAGGCTCAACGATCACACGGAGCTCAAACTTCAGTCATCTCAAATGACCAGGTGACCTTTCACCCTGACTGCTGAGCTCTATCCCAAGGCTTGAAACCCCAGATTAGTTACTTTTCTCACTTCTGTGATTTAAAAAAAGAAAAAAAAAAATCTGACATGAAGAAATTAGGGTGTACTTTGGCTCACAGTGCTAAGTGCAGTTTACCATGGTGGGGCAGGCCTGCGGCAGAAACACGAGGCAGCTGGTCACCTTACATCTGTCAGGAATCGAAGAGAGAGGCGTATGGTGCTTGGTCAGCTTCCAGTTTTTATTCAGCCTGGGACCCAAGCTCACTCTATGATGCTGCCCACGTGAGGTGAGACGCACGTCAATTAATCTAGAACTAACCTAGAAACCCCCTTACAAATACGGCCAGAGGTGAATTTAATCCTGACAAATTGACACTCACTGGCCCTTCCAGCCCTCATGTCAATACCTCCCAGTCCAGTGACTGCTTCTTCTCTGGGGCATAAAGACATTTGTGGGGGAGATGACCAAGGCTGTCGGTATCCCTTTCCTTAAAGCAGGGACAGAATAGTCTCCAGTGTCTGAGAATGCTTCGAGCTAAGCTCGGTGGAGTCAGGGTACCCTGACCCTCCACAGTGTCTGGAGTACAGCACTATCTCCTGTCCTCCTGCCTCCTGGGCCCTCTCAGCTCTGCTGAGACCTTAGTTAATCTCTTCTCTGGTTTCCAGAATGTTCCAAGCTACAGCTGGCCCAGTAAAAGGAAGTTAGATTTTCTTCCTTCCAAGACTGTGAACAGTGTTTCATGAGTGCAGCTTGAAAATACTAAGAGACCAGCAAGCACAAGGCCCATAGAGCTTTCTCCTTCTAAGAGACCAGCAAGCACAAGGCCCATAGAGCTTTCTCCTTCTAAGAGACCAGCAAGCACAAGGCACATACAGCTTTCTCCTTCTAAGAGATCAGCAAGCACAAGGCACATACAGCTTTCTCCTTCTAAGAGATCAGCAAGAACAAGGCACATACAGCTTTCTCCTTCTAAGAGATCAGCAAGAACAAGGCACATACAGCTTTCTCCTTCTAAGAGATCAGCAAGAACAAGGCACATACAGCTTTCTCCTTCTGATTCCTCTGCTGGCCAACAGCCTGCCGCCTCTGCAGACGGCCAAGAGCCATGAGCCATGAGCCTCACTTCAGGATCTTTCCTGCTTTGACAACAAACACCACCTGCGTGAGGAGATCCAGTGCTGTAAGGAAGAGATTCTCCAGCTCTTTCCCCGAATGCTTGGAGACTTACTGGTCATGCCGGGTGTCAGGGATGCCTCTGTCCATGTGCAGTTTGTCACTCTCCACCTGGTTGAACTTGTTGCGTGCATAGGGGTCCTGCCCAGAGCGAACCATTGTACCGCCAACATATGCCTCCTGGTTAAAGTCTGGCCACCGGACTTTGCCTGGAAAAAGCAAAGCAGAGGGTGTGGGACAAGTGGACCTGAGACCAGAGAGTCGTCAGAGACGGCAGCAAGTGCTAGGTAGAGCAACAGTGGCCTTGGCTTGCTCACAGGATGACAACTGTAATCAAGAGTAGCCGAGAGGGCTCTGAACACTGTCACATGGAAGCTGAGACTCTGTAAGACAAGAGTGCAAGCCCGGATCTCAGGCTTCATTCAGTGACACCCCCCCCCCCCCCAAGACAGACCCAGCAACTCAGGTACCATTTCCCTTTCTGGGAAGGGGTTGTTCTGTTTCTCTACCTTCCTGGGGATTTTGGTCACGCCCCCAAAGCATCCCAGGCAGGCAAAGGAAACAATGCATGTAAAAATTAATAAAGGACTCCACCACCGTGCAGTCAGGCACCACCAGGATAGATGTTTGGACTGTTGGAGTTCCAATCCAGTGCCTAGAGCAGGGCTATCCTGAGACAGTGCTGAGGGTGCAGCAGCAGGAGGCACAGGGTTGAGATACTCTAGGCCTCCTACAGACGGGGGCTCAAGGAGAACGTCAGTGGCTGAGGTGAGTGGCAGAAGGTGGGTGCTAGCCTCACATCACCCAGCATGCTGTCTGTTCTTTTTGGTTGATTGGTTTCACGTAGCTCAGGCTATCCTCAAACTCACTAGGTAGCTAAGGATGGCGCCCTTGCCACCATGCCCCGCTCTGCTGTCTGTTCTTTGACCTCACTAGAGTTGTCATGTTCTCCCCTTTCCTCCCTGTGAAAAGGATCCCAAGCTACTAAACACCACTGGGTTACAGGTATTAATCGTTCATCCTGCAACACCCATGCCCGATACTCCTGAAATAACACCCATGCCCGACACTCCTGAAATAACACCCATGCCCGATGCTCCTGCAATGTTTCTTCCCAAATCCCACTGCTGTCAGCACAGTCACTGGCCATTAGGAGAGGCGCACATGCCTACAACGTAGAACATGTCACAGCCTAGAAAGGGGTTTGCACAGCCTCCTGTGAGGTCTCCTTAGGCGTACTTTAGGCGTACTCCCTGCAGCTGCGAGGATGCCTGGCCCTGCGGAGGAGTGAACAGTGCGGCTGTCAGAGAAACCCCAGCATGAGAGCCAGGACCCAGTCATTCTTCAGATACAGGTCTATTCTTTGGGAGAAGGCTCTAGAATAGCCTGCCCATCCCCCAGACATTCATCAGTCAGTCTTGATTCAACTCCTTCCTGTTGGCACTTTCCCTAGAGTCAAGAGTCCTGTGCCTTCTCTAGGAGTGACCCGTGGTCATGGAGAGGGTTTTATGTGGTACATCGGACCATGAACTTGCAGAGCATCTCACACACTTGCCTCGGTGTCTCTGAGGCACTGGTCACAGGCTGGTATCATGCTAGTTCCAAGGGCACAGATGAGCAAAGGCAGCCTCACGTCTGGGCTCACCAAAGTGTTCATGTTCCGCAGGTGAGGGAGACAGACTAGGGAAGCATATCGAAACCTGGGGACCAGAAAGCTCCACAGAAGGCCTGTGTACAGTGAGGTCAGGAGCCCCTATGATACCTCGATCAATGCCAATGACTCTCCAGCAGCTCCTCCCGATGACCATGGCAATGCAGCTGGACACACAGGTCCACCTTGCTATGATGCTGGCATGAAAGAATGCCACGGGGGGCTAAGACACACTTAGCTGTGACATGATGACACGCATCAGGTCAGCCCTCAGAAGCTGAGAGGCATTCCTACAAATGGCTAGAGCCTCACAGTTAACACTCATCCTCAGCAGAGGGAGGGAGGGCACAGGTGCAGCCGGTGTTTTCTCGTGGGTGTGACAGGAAATTGACTTCATTATCTAATAATGGATTGAAACCCACAATCTGAGAAACACTGGGCTCGAGAACATCGGAGAAATTGGTCTGTGTCATGCAGAATTGTCAGGTCTCCTGGGGCAGAGACGACAGAAAACAGAGGAGAAAAGCTCCAGCTCATCTCTCAGTTGGCCTCCACTCCAGCCTGGCCCATGCCCTCTAAGTGAAGCCCACACCTGAGCCCAGCCCACACAGGCAGGCAGCGGGGTACAGAATGCTGAGAACTAGGCAGAATGAACCACAGGATAGGACAATGAACCGAATCCTGGCACTTACAGGCCACTTGTACTCTTAACATCTTAAAATTTTTCATTTTAGAAATTAGTAATTTCAGAAAAGAAAGAAAAGAAATTATCAATCTTATGGTAGGTTAAGAAGGAGGATTTAGGAGGAAGCTCCATCACCAGTCAGAGCCCCACTCCCCGACGCCCCACCTTGGGCGTCTCAGAATGGAAAATCCTGAGATAACATCTCACAAGAGGCAGCAGGGAAATAAAGTGTGCATCCAGACATCGTGAGAACCAGGATACACATCACCCAAGCCGCCTGTGGAGCAGGTACTCACTGGCCAGGGGTGTGAAAACATTCATCAGCAGGTTTGCTTGACCAGTGGACCTCTCTCAGACATGACCTATGAGCTTAGCTGTTCGATGTTGTGTATATTGAGACCAGCCATAAAAATGAGGTGCTGCCAGGAGTGGGGGCACACACCTTTAATCCCAGCACTTGGGAGACTGAGGCAAGTGGATCTCTGTGAGTTTGAGACCAGCCTGGTCCACAAATCGAGTCTAGGACAGCCGGGGCTATTACACACAGAAACCAGAAAGAGAGACAGAGACAGAGACAGAGACAGACAGACAGAGAGAGAAACAGAGAGAGAGAGAAAGAGAGAGGGGAGAGGTGCCACAGTGACTTACAGCCTCCACTGTGCCTGGGTTGGAACAGGAAGGGCTGGCCTGTCCTTACTCAAGCCTCAGGCAGCCAGCAGGGCTCCCTGTCTCTCTTAAAATTGTGCACAGCCAGTCCAAGGCCACCTTGAAGACCACGACCTCTGAGGAGCACTGGCCATGAGGTTCCCGTTCATCCGGGTATCGATCGAGTCTCCCATTCCCCATAGGCGGGGATGAGAATCCCTTGATCAGAGCCCCGGCCACCTGCTAGCTCTTACTCTCAACATCCTAGGTACCCAACATGTCACAGACCCTGCCGGTCACTGCTTTACTACTGTGGTCTCACCCTGGACCAAGCAGCTGAAGCTGAGTGTAACTTGGAAGAGCACAGCTTCACGCTGGCACTCATTCTCCTGCTGCAGCAGACCAGGAAAGACTGCCAACTGGCAATCAGGAAACAGGAAGCTTGCATCCAAAGCCTAGGCTCTTTGGGATAAAAACAACTGCCCACACCTTGAAGCTCCCTGTAATGCCATTCCCAGGTATGTGAGACAGAGAGGGGGTAGCCTTCCTCTCCTGTCCAATCACTGCTGTGCTGACTCTGATGCCAAAGGATGCAAGCTGAAGGAAGGGTGGGGCTGACAGTAAGAGGACTCAGGAACACCCCTTGCCCATCATTCCCAGCCCACAGACTGCAGCCATGGAAACAACAGCTCAGAGTCAGGAAAGGGTGAGCCTGGACCACCATTGCCCTTGGAAGACCAGGGATGAGTTTCTGTGGGCCATGAAGAGGTGACCCTAGGGAAGGTGCTGTCAGGAGAGAGTGGCCACTATCTACCCTCCCCAAGGCCACCCACAGCTTCCTCCACTCTTTTCCCATAATGACTCCCTGGGAAGCCTCCTGACATTCAGACTGCCAGTCTAGCCTGAGTTCTGGACTGCCACTAAACGCCTTAGTTAGACATGGCTGGGCTGCAGAGGCTTCTCTGCTCCAGATCCTCCTGTGGGGCTCATGAGTCACACCTCTGGCTGCAATCCTTGGACTCCCTAGTTCAGTGTTAGGACTTCCCACATCACCTGCCCTTGGCCAGAAGCAGCTGGCGGACACATCCATAGGCCTGCTATACATAGGAACAGAGGCCCTGGGATTCTATTTACCCAGCCATGGGCTTGGGTGACCAGGACAGAAGACTCCTCAAGGCCAAAGGAAAAATAGTGTCAAGTTTCTAACAATTCATGGGAAAGACCGCAGAGATTTCAATCAGGAGGTGCCAGCCTCTACAAGACTCATGTTAATACATGTTAACTTAGAATAATGTAGATTACTTCGTAAATTTTTTTGTTTTTATTAAACCCCATCCTTGAAAGAACAATTGCATCAATTTCTGATGAATTTTCACAGAACTAACATGGCCAGGTACATGTTTGAAACCAGGCACTGAGAGACACATGCACACGGGCTTTAGAGGCTTTGGGGAGCAAGGGCGGGGCACCCAAAACATGCTCCTGAGGATAAGTGCACCCTTTGTCACCACATATGTCTGCAATAGACCGGAAGCCTCAAGAGGCTCTGAGTTCAGCACAGATATGGACTCCCCAGCAGAAGCAGCTCAAGCAGGACAGAGCACCTGTGTGGTGTGGCACCACCTTCTCCTGTGACAGCATGGGAAAGCAAGAACCCACAGACAGAGAGGCCTGTGCTATGAAGCCCCTCAGCTCCGTGGCTGATCTCGAACTGAACCTAATTTTCCTCTGCTTCTAAGAAAAATCTCATCAAGTCCTTGCTCCAGTGAGCACCCAGCACAGAAGGGAAGGCCAAGACTGCATCAAGCAAGCCTGTCCTCACAGCGAAGGATGCCATTGCTAGGTGTCTGCTGTGGCAGATCGCCACCGTGGGGAATGTCTCTTGAAATAAAGCATCCTAGCCTGGCAGTGGTGGTGCACGCCTTTAATCCCAGCACTCGGAAGGCAAGGCAGGTGGATTTCTGAGTTTGAGGCCAGCCTGGTCTACAGGGTGAGTTCCAAGACAGCCAGGGCTACAGAAAAACCCTGTCTCGAAAAAAAAAAAGAAAGAAAGAAAGAAAGAAGGCATCCTATAATATAACTCATTTTTTAGGGATAAAAAAGCAGGAAATTCAAAGCAATGAAAAGTAACTCATCAATAGATCTAAGGGGCTGCCCAGATGTTCCAGGAGAGACGCCCAGAATTGGTTTAGAATTATCGATGCTATCAAATGAGCAGCTTCCCGGCAGTGAGCAGGAGGCAGCTGCTCCACATCCATGAGGTGTTGCCCAGCTCCAAATCTTCATGAGTGAACCTCCAAAGAGTCTTCTCTAACTTGTGCCGGGTTCTTTTGCTTGCATGTTTGTTTTGGGGATAGGGTCTGTCTATGTAGCCCAGACTAGCCTGCAGTCCATTTTCCCTCTTAAGCCCTCTACAGAAGCAGTCACATTTACTGCAGGGTCCTCGCTCAACTCTGCCTCCACCTACTTAAGTCGTCCCCAGTCATCCCCAGAGTAAGGCTATTTCATCTACCGGTATTGCTGAAAACCCTGCTCCTAGAGGACAACCCCTGCCTGGGAGTGGTCAGAGTGCAGATGATCCCTTACTGTGAACATCCGACTTCTGCAGGGACTGTGGCTGTGCCCAGTGTGTGAGTGAGTGGTTCTGGGAGCTTGGTGACTCCTCAGTTCTGTGAAAGGCATCCAGCATTTGAGGGCAGTAACTGGAAGGAACTGGCCTAACATCAAAGCCGGTAGATGACAGAAGAAAACAAAACAACAGACCACATTTTTCCACAAACATATGCAAAAATCCTCAACAAAATATTAGCGAACTAAATCAGGGAATGTACAAAAAGAATTCCATTCTACAGGCAGGACTTGTCATAGTTATGCAAGGTTGGCTGGCCAAATAACACTCAACGAAGCATGTACATGATCATATCAACCAATGCAGAAAAGGCCCCTGACAAAACCCAACACTCCTTCAGGACAGAAACTCTCAGCAAACTAAGTAATATCTGAGACAAATCCACAGCTCAAATATGAGGACTCAGCTGTCTCACTGATGAGAGACAAGGCAAGAGGCCCACCGCCTTTCATTCGGTACCAAAAATCCTAGTGAAGGGAGAAAGACAAGAAAAGGGGAGAAAAGCTACAAGGATGGGCAGGAAGAAGAAACAAAACCATCTTTGTTCACAAACACTGTGCATATTTGTATAAAAAGTATGAAAGAAACAACAACAAAGTATCCAGAGGTAATTCAGCAAGACCGCAAGAGAGAGAGGCTGTGTCATTGTGTACCAGCACTGAACAAGGGAAAAGTCAGAAACACAGTATCATCTACACTGGAACTCCCCAAAGGAATCTTAAATTTAAATCTGGACAACTATGCATAAGAGCTGTATGACGAACACTATAACGCTCTGAGGAAAGACAGAGAAAAATGGGATAAATGCCCATACAGGCCATGTCTGTGAGTAGGCAACACATCACTGTCAAATGTCAGGTCTCTACAGATCCAATGCAAGGCCAATAAAAGTCTCAGTGAGCTACTGTGTTACTATCAACAAACAGACTAAATTTCAAGTGCAACAGCAGAAGGTCCAGAAGGGTTGTTGCCATCCTGAAGAAGAAAAAATGAAGTCAGGGAGTGACGTCACCCAAATTTAAGACTTTCTACACAGTTGCAATAATTATGGTTTTGGTAAAATACATTAACTGATCTGAATAAAACCCTAGAAATACATACACACAGTCAACTGACTTTTGACAAAGAAAAGATAACAGAGAAAAAGTAAACTATGAAAAGATGATACAGCACAAATTAAATCAACAGTAGTTCAAATTCCTTATATTTTGACCACAGAACTCATGTTCCCACCTGATAAGACAAGTGACAGTTTAAATCAACGTTAACAAATAAACTCCATGAAAGTTTGTGTTGTTTAATAAATCACAGTACGTTATGGTTAAATATATTCACTCATCCTTATATTCCTGGTATCTAGGATGAAAAAGAAATCTTTAAATATACATCTGATGTAGGTAACAGCTTCTTTGCATATCTTTCTTTAGAAAATTCTTTATAGCAGTATATAAATGTTACCTACACATTTTATTTTATCATTTTGCCCCCAAATTATAGATCTGTTGCATTTTTATAATATCTTTTTTTTTGCCAAACATTATTAAAGATCACAGACTGTTGAAAGAAAATGCTTTGCCTTCCATGATAGAAGTAGCAACTGAACAGAACCAACCACCATCCTACCAACCACCATCCTACCACCCAACTTACCGACCAGCCAACCTACCAACTACCAACCTACCAGCCACCAACCTACCAACCAGCCAACCTACTAACCATCAACCTATCGGCCATCAACCTATTGACCAGCCAACCTACCAACCACCAACCTACCAACCAGCCAACCTACCAGCCATCAATCTATTGACCAGCCAACCTACTGACCATCAACCTACCGACCACCAACCTAAGGACCATCAACCTACCGACCAGCCAGCCTACCGACCACCAACCCACCCTAACAGGCATTGGCTGTTTAACCTGAGCGTCTGGCAGGCTAACTGGGAGTGGCAGCTTCTGATCCTTCACACAGCTCACATCCACAGCATCTCTGCAGACATACAAGCTGAACATGCACATTTGGATGCCGGCAGGCCGCAGCGTGCTTCTCAGGGCTGTTATTACTGGGAAGCAGTGTAGCTACTGATGTTCACACACTATACACAACTTCCTTAAGGCAGCCATTGCAATGGAGGGTTTAACCTGCAGACTATCATCCAATGCTAGAACTTGGCCAGCTAGGGCTAGAGAGATGGCTCAGTGGTTAAGAGTACATGTTGCTCTTGCAGAGGACTCGAGCTGAGCTCTCGAGTCCCACTTTGCTGTGGCTTAGAAAACCAAAGACCTCTACAGGCATCCACATACATAGGCACACACACACACACACACACACACACACACACACAGGCATTCACGCACACAGAGTGTGTCCTATCGCCAAGAATGACCCTCACTGTGGACTCTAGTGGTGACCCTGATTTAATGCAGTTCACAGCCTGCTCCCAGTGTCAGTGAGACATAGACTGGCAGTGGGGAGCTGCATGCATGCCATGTGAACATTCTGGATCTTTTGCCAACTTTGCTATAAACCTAAAACTCTTTAACAAGAACAATAAAAAATCAAGTCAATTTGAAATTTTTTCAGGAACTGGAAGTTCAGATCCTGTTGTTTATACTCTGTGTCTCTTTCAATAAATTCTGCTGACCACACACCAAGGTCCTGAGAGGAAAAGCCAAAGTGTGCTCTCGGGCAGTGTCCAGTCATTCACTCTCTGCCCCCAAGCCTCTGCTCTTAACACTATATTCAGACCATTAACAATTAGGAGGGCCATGAAAGACCAGCCCCAGTTCAGACACAGTACCTGGAGGGAGAGTCTCCACACCCTGTGACTTCTCGTCTCTGCTGTGGTGAAGGTCTTTCTTTTTAATAGAGTCGATGTCATTCCAGTCACCCTGGAGAAACGAAGACACAGCAGCATGAGTTGTCAGTGGTTTCATGATACCATCACTCTGGGGACCTCATCAGCGAGCAGGGAGTGCCCCACTGTAGGGCAATCCTTATGATCACCCAGACGGCTAGACTAGCTCTAGGGAGAAAGTGCAGGACAATCTCTGCAGGACTCTAACGAGGACCACAGCAGCCATGTGCTGAGCACAGCACTGTAGTTAGTGGCTGAGTCATGGAACCAGGACTCCTGGGAAACCTCAAAGGTCTGGGCCCTCTGAGCTCCTAAGATGTCAAAGGACACATTAATCCTACTGATGGTACACCAGGAACTCACAGGGGACTGCGGGGAAGCCAGCCTGCAGAGCAAGCTTTGGTGGGATTTATCCCACTCATCTGGGCAAGCAATCAGCTGTCACATATCAACATTAAGCGAACTAAACAATAGCCCCACAGCCCCACAGCTTAATGCATGTTCCACCCACTTCGATCTGATTGCTGTGAATGAGATGTGTTCCTGTGCATAACCCAAACAGGAGACCTCCTATGGGCCCAGCCCTGTGGAAGGCCACACTTACTGAGCAGATGAGGATCCTGGCAGTAGGAGCC
The DNA here is from genome assembly GCA_019843965.1 of Rhynchomys soricoides. Classification (NCBI taxonomy): domain Eukaryota; kingdom Metazoa; phylum Chordata; class Mammalia; order Rodentia; family Muridae; genus Rhynchomys; species Rhynchomys soricoides. The sequence continues at coordinate 4,449,393 of JADRCH010000135.1, forward strand.
TTCCCTGGCAGCCCAGCCTGCTCTCCTCGTATCTAAACTCTCTGGACTGGGCTGCTGTGTGTGCTTTGCTATGTACTGTGCTGGATCTAAGAAAGATTTCCTCCTAGTGTCACTTGCTCTGACCATAATCTGCATTTAAGGGAAGCCATCCTGTTCTCAGCCCCTCCTCTCTCTGTAGCCTTTCCTTCCTCCCTTGGCTTCTGCAGTATGGTTTATCATGGGAAGGGTGTGCAGAGGGGGAAGGGGGGAAAGTGTGCAGAGGGGGAGGGGGAGGGGGAAGTGTGCAGGG
>JADRCH010000135.1:4451817-4483576 GCA_019843965.1 Rhynchomys soricoides
GACAGGGCTCCCCCAGATGACAGGGCTCCCCCAGATGACAGGACTCCCCCAGATGACAGGACTCCCCCAGATGACAGGACTCCCCCAGACAGGACTCCCCCAGATGACAGGACTCCCTCAGACAGGGCAAGACACCTCCTCCCCACTGGGTCAGAGCCTCACTTTCTTGCTGCCGGCTAATTTTGTTGTGACCAAATACCCAACAAGCAGCCATGTAAGGAAAAGGACTGACTCTGGCTCACAGTTTTAGCGAATACAGTCTGTCACGGTAGGGGAGGCACGTCTGGGACAGCCTGTGGCTGTGGGTGACGAGAACAGAAGACTGAGGCGCAGACAGGACAGAAAGGCTGGGTCACACACAACCCCAGGCCTGCACTGCAGAGAAGTACCCCATCATCTCTTAAAATTCATACAGCCTCCCAAAGTAGTGCACAAAGCACCACCCGCCCGGACAGCATGCTTCCAATCCACCAAGAGAGGGGCTCCGAGTCTGGGAGAGGCTTCCAACCCCCACAGGAGGATCACACTACATTACAGGTTTCCCATCAAGACCTCAGCAACACTGACCCCTCTGCCTTGGAAAGCAACTGGACTTTGTGAGTTCAAGGACTGTCAGGAACATGGATTGGGCTGAAGATGAGGGGCATTCCTCCTCCCCATCACTGGCTGCTGAGGAGCAGCTTAGCATTTCAGGTGTGCTTCACAGATCCCATGGATCTGTGCTTCACAGCTGCACGGATCTTCTCAGAAGCTGTTTGCACTGCATGCACAGTGGAAAGCAGTGAATCTTCCTGTCCCACCATACAGGGACGGCACTGGGACACATCTGAAGAACAGGAAGAGCCCACAACAGACTTCCCAGCCCATGCTGACAGCACTAGAATCTTCACTTGACTAAAGACATGAAGGTGTAAGAGTCAGGAGAGAGTTGAAAGAGATGAAAAACTCAGTTCTGAGACACGAGCTTAGTCCAAATGGCTGTTCCTACTCATCCCAATGGCTTGTCTGAAACTCAATCACCTGAGCAGACCTGGCTAGGGTCTGAGGGGTCCCAGGCAACCTTGACACGCTGCTCCACCCGTATACTCAATGCACCAAGCAACTTGCAGAGCTCTGTCCTGCTCAGGTGGGCAGAGGGCAAGATTCAGTGAGGTCTGAGTTAGTGTGCTCTGTATACACTCAGTTGACCACAAGCCACAGGCACGCCACAACAAAGGTCACGACAAAGGTCGTCTGTGTATTTATTTCACTATGTGTGCTCATGGGAAAGCTGCTGAGAAGTATCAGGAGCAGTCGGCCCTCTGGAGCACTGTAACTGGTGCTCCACCATGGAACCTTTTACACACACACACACACACACACACACACACACACACACACACAAAATCTGGCATGATACTCTGCATGCTCACCACATGCACGCCATCAAAACTCTTCTGTCCAAATGCTCTCAGCCACATGCAAGAGCAATGGCTGCCAGCAATCCAGTCTACCAGGAGCAGTCCAACAGGGCTCCTGAGACTCAGTGGGGAAGATCAGGTTTATGCTGCTCTGTCACCTCAGGCTGCACTACTTGAGGACCAAGGTGCCACAGGGCCATGGTGCAATGCCACCTTGCTCCCAGTAGGAGCCACCAACTACACAGTGCCTTGTCACAGCCTGGCTTTGTCTGGGCAGGTCTGTGGACTGAGTGTGACCTTAAAGAGCATTTCCAGGGGGAGGGAGGCTCTAGGTGACATGCTTGGAGCCCAGAAGCCTGAGGCCGGGGGTTAGACACTTAAAAGAAAATGTGGCCTTACACGCTCTGAACCCAAATACACACTCCTCACGAGTCATCACACCTGGGTGTGTGTTTGGGCAGACACAAGTGAATAAACAAGAACTCTGATTAATAAAACACCCACACTGGCATCCTATGTACACAAGAACTGAATGAGGAGTGCATGGGAATTCCACACAATATTCACAATGTTCTCCAAATCTGAAGTTTTAAAAATTACACACAGTAAAATGCTCACAGACCTTATTTACATAAAGGGAAAGCGGCTCCTAGGCCAGTATCCATCATCTGTTCCTTTCAGGGGAGGGGAGGTCCTGGACATTCTGATTGGCAGTTTTGAGCAATCTTGCCCCCATTTCCTTTTAAGGAAGCTAAGAAAAAAAAAAAATAAAGGAAGCTCGGGAAAATTAGTCAATGTGTTACAAGACAGATTAGCCAGCCTTAGCAGACATGAGGGGAGAGGCCTAGGAGTGACCCATTTCACACTGCACCCCTCCTTCTAAGAGCAACTGGTATCCCCTATCCATGGCCAACAACGTCCACAGGAGGCCGGTGTGAGGACAGCACAGGCGAGCAGCTCACGTGCAGTGCGACCTCACTCTGGATTCTGAGGAGGAGTCTGGGAGCCATGGTAACCAATTCGGCTTTCGGTCCAGTTCCTGGAGGCAGAGGCAGAGGCCTCAGGATAAGGCGGTGAAGTCCGTGGGTGAGCTGGGTGTGACCTGGGTGTGGCACCCACATCCTTTCCCTGCCTGTAAATGGAGATCCTGCTGGTGCAGCAATGTAGACATCCCTCTCTTGGCCCCAGTCCTGCTTGTGCTGGGCTTCTGGCTCTAACCAAAGCAGATCCCCTCATATGACAGAAGTGACACATGTCAAAAGCTTGACTAGAAAATGTCTTCCACATAAAAGGGAGGGGTTTTTAGCAAATGCTTTCCCCAATGGCTCATACCAGTCAATCACATTTTAAAATAAAATAAAACTTCCTAACAGATGACAGGAAAGTGGTGGAAAGGCTCAGCAGGCAGAGAGCAAGCACTTCACAGCCAAGGGTGAGGGAGCAGCAGAGGGCAACAGAGCAGGAGACAGGATCTCCTGGCTGGTGTGTCCATAGCCTTGCACACTGCCTGGTGTGTCTGTAGCCTGGCACATCACTACCCTGCACACGTCACACCATGCTGCCTCCTGCCCTATTCACTACCAGAAGTTTGTCTGTCCATGTCAGCCTCATGTACAAGGCAGGTTCACTGTGGATGATCAGGTTCCATGCAGCCACCATGGCCCCGTGGCCCTTCAGAAGACACCTTCTTCAGAGCATCCAGAGCTTTCCCCATCAGTATATCTAGATCAGGGGAGCAGAGGGGCCAGCCCAACACAGTTCCTGGAGCAGAACCAGCATCTTCCAGTCAAGGTCCCAGATGAAGGGGGAGACCTTTAGCTATCACATCTTATCAGCCTCAACTACACTGCTAAATCTGTTACCTCAGCCCATCTGGTCTGCCCTTTACGAAACAGTCTTCACTCACGATGCGCCTGTGCTGATGAGGAAGCACAAGGTAAAAGGTGGCTGCAACAATGTAACAACAGGAGCAGGATCTACCACACCTAACCCAAAGGCTGGCCTCCCAGGAGTGCCAAACCCGCCTGACGTGGCTACCCTGCTCAGTGTACACATGTCCCCTAAGGAGAGTGATCAGTGAACCCCAACCCTGAAGACAGGTGCAGCTCTTTCTAGGCTCTGAGACTGGGCTTCACTCTCCCTCCCAGATCTACCCAAGGGCTTCTGCAGAGTTATCACAATGAACTAATCCCAAATAAGGAACACATTCTATGCGTAAATACTACAGTGCTACTTATACAAGTAGAGAAGAAACTTAAAATATTCTCCACTAAGCAGCTAATTTATGTTACAGCCCCTTAAGAGGATATTATGCATTCATTAAAAATTATAATGATAAAGACCACATCAAATATGCAAAATGCTTATGTTAAGCTGGAGACCAAATCCTATGTATACAATAAAACAACTATCTAAAAATACACATGCATATGGACCAGTCTGGAATGAGACACAGGGAGACGGAAAAGCCCATGCTGGTTGAGAATGCTGGGTGGTGTTTCTACTTCTCCAACTCTTTCATGTTCTTAAATTATTCTCATGAATAATTTTTAAACCCAGCACAAATATGTTACGGGTGGAATTATAAATCTACATGGTGCTCAGCATCACTGACACAGCAAACAATCTGGCCAGGCCTGGCCTAAGGTTGCCAACAGTACCTGGCTAGAGAGCTGTCTGCAGAAATGCTGTAGGTCTGGTCTCTGCTCCTCAGGTGTAGTGCACACAGTAGCCCAGAATCCAAAGGTCCCCAGGAATTCAGGAATTCAGGTGAGACACCCCTGCAGCCTAGACTCGAGCAATGCTGGATCTGTCTCTACACCTTTTTGGTAAACACCACTTTCCACACTCAATCTTTTCTTCAAAAAACTGACCAAGGAGAAGCCAAAAGTAGCTTTGTGAGAATATAGCCATTACCATGAGCACACAGCCATGGCTGGACTCTTAGTCAGGGGACCATGGGCACCGATGCCCTGTGAGCACACAGCCAAGGCTGGACTGTTGGAGAACATCGGACCGTGATGTCTTCATAGGAGGCTAGCCACGTTCAGAGAGCGCCAGATGCTCCAACCAGACGCCACATCAGCAATTTCAGTGAGATAGATGACATTGCTGTCCTGAAGCTGATGCTTTCTGTGGACATCCCACCTGCTGGGACTGTCAAGCTCTCAGGTGCCCTGTAGTCTGTGTGTGACCTTTACCACATCTGTGGGGCAGTACCAGTATCCCACGAAAGGAGAAGAAAACTGAGACCCAGATGACAGAACCCAGGGCAGACACTGTATACACATCAGTGAAACTGTGGCTGCCTCCCAGGGACAGTCCTGGGACAGACTGGCTGACCAGATACATGGTCACCCTCTAGCGCATGCTACCCATAGGCTGGTCCCCAGCTCCTCAGACAGCACAGGGTCCTGGCCATCCACTTGGACCTACTCCTTCCTGTCTTAAAAACCACCTCTGTGGTGGTCATACATTATGTTTTCCAACATGGCACTCATTCTGCATAGAACTCAAGTTCCCACCCCAAGCCCAGAGTCACAGGAGTCATGTTTTCATCTAGGGTAACCGGGGGGGGGGGGGGGTAAGGAGGAAGAGGAGTGGGGGATGACACATATGAAGGAAGACCAGCAACATCGACAAAACCCAAGGAGCTGAAGCCACAGGCCCACATTCTATTGCTCAAATGAAGCCAGGAGCCTCCTACCCACGATCTGATGTCTGGCACTACACCCTGGTATGTGTCATGAAGAACACTGGTTTGGGGCAATAGGCTGCAGTGGGTCAGAAATGGCCAGAGTTTTTGCCCTTCCTCCCTGGGTGGGAAGCTGCATGTGGCCTCATGGGCACCCTGGCAGACAACCCCAGCTGCTCAAGCAGAGGCAGGTCCTAGACTGCCAAACCTTCCTGGAGTGAAGGCCAGTGGCATCCACACAGCTTGAGCCAGCAGCCCCAATCTGGGTGCTGCACTCATCTATAAATATGGGGGACCCAGGAGAGTGGGTGCACATAAAAGTCCTTATGTGTAGATGTGATCTCTCGGGTGACCACACTAGAAGGAAGAGGCCAGAGACTCCTAACATTCCACCCTGAGCTGCCGGAGTCCAAGCTGGGATGTGTGGCCTGGCCACCTTGACACATTCCCTGAGCTTGCTCTCTTGCTACCAAACGCAGATAAAGGCTAGTGGATATCACTTAAGACTTTAACAACCTCCAGGTACCACATCTAAAATAGAGCACATGGCAGTAACACCAAGTAGAAACCCAACACCAAGAGGGACACTCCTGCCTGCGGCATGGAGGTGAGGGAGGCCCATCAGGGTGGAGGTCCTGGGACACACCGGGTACATGGTGGGTAATCTCCTGCCTGTGGCATGGAGGTGAGGGAGGCCCATCAGGGTGGAGGTCCTGGGACACACCGGGTACATGGTGGGTAATCATTGGCTTTCAGGGATATCCAGTCAGCCTCCCCCATGTCTTGGGAGGTTGTGCCCTTTCCAGAGGCAGGCGTTAGGCTCTGACCATTAGGATCCCATCAAGAGCCAGCCAAGCTGGCTATGCCCTGTCCAGTGTGTTGCTGTTCAGGAGAGGGAACCAGCCTGCCTACAGGTAGGCGGGTGACCTCACTGTTTCTCTTCAGAATGACTGATACGTTTGGCCACACTCCACATGTGACCATAAGCTCATCACAACAGAAAGACACCGGGCAGAGTGGCATCCCAAGATCACAGTACCCCATACCCTGGATGTGGTCCTCAGGGAGCAATCAAGAAGCAGAGTGGCTTCCTTCTCTCCCATTAGGAAAGTCTGGTGGATCTTAATCTAACCAGATTACATTCCGAAGGGCTTCTTCAGACTGCAGGAAGGCAGAGCAAGAGCTAAAGAGAGACATGAAGCAAGCAGGGAAAATCACATCGGCCTTGGGCTCACTGAATTCTGGAATCCTGCCTTTTCCTGATGCTTCTAGTGAGCTCCAGGAAGCCTCAGAGATGGGAAGCCAGGGTCACCAGAGAAGAGCAATTGATGACACAGTGTGGCCAAGTCCTGAGTAAAAAGCTCTTGGGTAACAGCTCAGACCAAAAGCCACAGTGTAGGGCCCAAGTCAGGTGAGGTCAGAGGGTGCCCTGTTTCATCCACTCAGCCACCCACCCACCCACTCACACAAACACAGACACACACAGAGGAGCCCCCTAGCCAGCCCACAGGCCTGCCTGCCCTGGGGCTCACAGACACCTGCAGGAGAGAGCATGGCCTCCTAAGCCTGAAGCCCAAGGCTGGTCCTCTGCATCCTTCTGTTCATGGCTGTGTAACAATCTACCTTGCCTATAGGCTTGCCAACAGGCTGATGGCGGTTGGCCTTTATCTGTAGGCAGCTGCAAACAAAGGGCTTCCCAGAAAACCGCAGATAGGACTGCAGGTGCTGGTTCACAACCTGACTTGGGTAAGTATGACCTAGATACCTTGGCAGGCCTCACCCTGTAACCACTGGGAGCTGCCCAATTATGGGCAAGGAAGCAGATCCTCCCAAGGGAGCTGTTACATACACACATACATGCACACATACATGCACACATACATGCACACATACATACACACATACATGCACACATACATGCACACATACATGCACACATACATACACACATACATGCACACATACATACACACATACACGCATACATTACTCCTCTCTCTACTACTCCAGCCCCAGGCCACTGCTAGTCTCTGTCCGCCTCTCTCTGTCTCTGTCTCTCTCTCTCTCACACACACATACCCCACCCCCACCCCCCCCACCCCACACGCCACCCAAAAGGGGTTAGGCCTCCCTGCATTTCAAGTCAATAGCCAGCTACCTCTAGTGTCAGTCAATCACTGTCACACAGCTACAGGCTGCCCAGGGCCCTGTGCTAGCCCACTGTCACAGCCATGCAGCTGCAGGCTGCCCCGGGCCCTGTGCTAGCCTCTCCGTCCCCAACCAGCAGATGGTGCCTCTCATCCGACACAGGGCTTCCACACAAAGGGAGAACTTGTTCTAATGAACCTTTGTCTACACTCTGACATAGCTTTCTCAGTGTGTGGACATGTGTATGTATGTATGTGCACATGTGTGTGTGGAAGCCAGAGACCAACCTCATGGTCTTCCCACCTTGTTCTTTGAGACAGGGTCTCTTGGTGACTGAGCTTGTCCAGTGGGCCAGCAGACCCGGCAATGGAAAGGATTACAAGCATGTGCCGGCACACCCAGCCTGTTCATACAGGTTCTGGGAACCAAGCATCTCATGCTTGCACAGCAAGCATTTTACCAACCAAGCCATCTCCTCAGGCCCCGTGACAGACCAGAACGTTCTTCTGCACGGCCTGAAACCCACCCCTTGGGTGATATTTCTTTGGAACCTGATCCGGGGTTCTGAATCCTCTTTTCCTCAGAAATGGGGTATCATAGAAAACTGCAGGCCTCACCAAGCCATGCTCTGCCCGTAACTGGGGGGATCATAGAAAACTGCAGGCCTCACCAAGCCATGCTCTGCCCGTAACTGGGGGGATCATAGAAAACTGCAGGCCTCACCAAGCCATGCTCTGCCCGTAACTGGGAGAGTTCTAACAGTCCCACAGAGGAAACTCTGTGTGGCTAAACAACGTACAACATTTTGGAGAAGAAAGTCCTATGCACTACCCCCAAGTACCAATCCTTTTTAAAGACATGGAACAATTGAGAATTAATTTATCTTAACCTCTGAACTAAGTCATCCTGAAAAAGCTGCCTGTTGGATTACATCCTGATTTTCAGTTTTTGGGCAGGTAGTAGTAGTGATCCCTGGGAGTGAGACACCATTACCTCAGAGGCCTGTTTCCTACGGTCGCAGCAGAAACCAAGGCCCTGACTCAAATAAGGAATCTGATGGCACCAGAGGCGGACAGAACCTAACTTCCCTGCAGAACTTCAGCAAAAGCCCAGTGATGTGTACACTACAGAGGGAAGTATGCTCCCTCCCCAGGACCTGCACTCAAAGCTGGACAGAACTCCAGCCTGCCCCGAAGGGTCTTTGTGCTAGAAACAAAACCCCAGACAACAGTCCAACCAGCGAAGGCTGCAGCTCCTCACACTGAGAGGGTACAGTCTACGTTCATATCTTGAAGTTAATTTATAACCCAGAAGATATCACTTGAATCTGAGGATACCCTGAAAGGACTCCAATCTGGGAGGCTCGGTTTATTTTTCATAGCTCTGGGCATCCAAGGCCTAGGGGTCACAGGGCTGGCTCCTCTGATGGCTGAGTGGTCTGCTCCAGGCTCCTCCCCCTAAGCCTGCAGGTGGCCTGTCCCCAATCTTCTCATTACCTCCTCTGTGAATGTGTCTCAGTGCCCATGTTGTCCCTTTCATAAGGACACCGGTCGCACTGGCTTAGGGCCACCTTAATGACCTCATTGTAACTAGACTTCTTCAGCAAAGACCCTGTCACCAAATATAGCCCCACTCTGAGGCCCTGGGGATTAGGACGCTGGTCTACATTTTCTTTCAGGAGAACAGTGCTTACTGCCCCAGAGATTTTCTTGAGGGGACAGAGTACATGAAAAGGAGGTCCCAGGGGCTCCCTTGGCTTTGGCTCCCTTCCCATCCTCGGTGGCTTGATCTTGAAAAGCCTGGCCATTTTGGCTGTGGACCAGCCCTGGGAGGGCAGGTGCAGAGGCCAGCAGGCTCAAGGGACCGTGCTTCTTCTCTGTGTAAGTGTGCCCCACACAGAGGAGAACACAGCCCCATGTGACCGAAGGTCTCTATCCGCTTGATTTCTGCCAGAGCTGAACAGTAAAGTATTTAAGATGTTCAGAATACACTTTTCGGCTTCAGGATGAGGTGAGTCCTTGGCCCAAGAGCTCCACAGACAGCCACTATTCAGCTTTGAGTCCCAAGAAGCTAATCTGACAGAGACTTATTATTCTCTTCAAATAATGGATGAGAAAGAACCCATTTTGTTGTCTTTAATAAGTTAGACACTCAGGCAGACAGACCACACAATAAATCTGCATACGTGCGTAAGAGGGGCTGGGCACCAAGGCTTTTATTAACGTATCAATTCCAGACACAAGGCAGAGGCCAAGTGAATGCAAACCAAAGCCTCCCAGGAGCCAGGGCCTCCGCCTAACTCAGCCCCTGCGGTCAGCCCTGCCAGGAGGCCTCAAGAACAATAGCTGTAATCCATCTCCCAGGGGTGGGGAACAGCCCAGACAGCCTGAGCTCATAGGTCTGACAAAAGGAACCTCAGACACAGAGCAGGCAGGGGAGGGCTGGAAGGGGACTTCACACTGGTGATTGGTGGGTCTAGAAGGAGTCCTTAGACAAAATGGGGTGCTGTTTTTCAAAAGGACAGCAAAGTCCTTTTTTTGTGAGGCCTGTTTCTATGTGGAAAGTGCTGTGGGTGTTTTCGTTTCATTTTGTTTTGCATCCTCTGATGTGTAGAAATGTGTGTACAACAGAAAGAAGAAGCCACACCATGCCCTTATTGGGCCCAAGGATGAGCTTGAAGCTGGACTGTCCCCGTATGCCTTTATATGCATATCAGGACAGCCACAGAAACACCCTGTGGTGAGGGACAAACATCAGGGCTTCATGCTGTGTCTGTCCCAGGCAGGGCACAGTATGTTTTTCTTGATTACATCATTTAATCTTAGATCATTTAGAGATTCAAAAGACAGTCAATACTGTGATGCTTCACACAAGAAAAGAAGGTACGTTTCCTTCAGCCCAGGGCATGTGGAGGCAGTAGGCACAGGGCAAGAGGGGATGTGCTAAGCCTGATCAGGAGGAAGGTCCATGAAGAACAAAGAGCTCTCCTGGGGTGTACAAAGAGTAGGCAACCAAAAGGGTGAGAGCACCCTGTATCCCAGGAAGGCAGGGGACATGAGAGATCAGGCTCAGCAAGACCCACAGGCAAGAGAACCAACCAGATGGCCTGGCTCTGACCGTCCATGTTCGAGAACCTCCCAGACTTCCCACCAGACTCACAGTAACACAGACTTGACCCATGGAAGGACTCACGCTGCCCATCTTTACACAGACTGCTCTAGGATTGCTGTTTGTTGGGGCTACAACTTTCAACTAGAAAACTTTGCCCAGGCAGGTAAGGTTCCTGCCCAATATCAGGTGGAGTGAAGCCAGAAGACCATGCCAGAATCAGGGAGCAAGGGAGCAAAGGCCTGGGAGTGGGGGTTGGGGGAATGACCCCTCCCAGCCTCTGTTCACAGGGGAAGCCACCATGAACTATGGACTCTGTTTTCATTCCTATAGTCGGCGTGGTGGGCACAGGGCCAAACCAGGAAGGTCTGTAGCACATCCTTCCAGGGCCACTTTACAGTATTCCTGCCTGTTAAGGAGATTGTTGCTTTACAAAGGTACTATACCACAGCTGTCTCCATGGCAACCTGTGCTGACATTCCTGAAGTAGGCACCATCTGGAGTCTCCTGAGACACCAGGGTGGACACACAGACCACCACCCTGTCTCAGATCTAACGTGCAGGGCTGTATTCAACAGGTGGCAGCCAGGACCTAGGAGGTAGCAGGAAATTCTGTAAGGACACTGCCCCACTGGTCCTCTATCAGCAAGACATCCTAGAGATTCTACAAGTTTCAGAGGACAGAGGAACAGAGAGGTTAAAGGCCACAGGCAGACAGACAGCCTCTGGGACGGGACTATTGCAGGTCATCTAGGCCCTGTACAGGCCCCACACAGGGGAGCAGAGCCACCACCTGGTCCCCGACAGCTGCAGAGTCCTGTGGCCACCCTCGGGCAGAGCGCACAGCTCATCACAGCATAATCAGAGCAGATACCTAGATGAGATGGTCTACACTGCGGGCCAGACTAACCTGAACGCCCATTACTTCCCACCTCAGCCTACCGAGCACTGGGATTATAGGAGCAAACCATCACATGTAACTTCAGGGTGGGCTTTCAGGGTCTGAATTGGCAGGGAAGCCGCTCAAGAGCACGTGTCAGGTGGGTGGCAGCAAACCCCCAAAGGTACCCTGCTGGGACACTCAGGACCTACCAATCAGCCCTGATTGGAGGAAAGCTGGGAGGAAGTGTTCATGCTTGCCCGCAGCCCGGCTCCAGCTCCCTACCCTGGACAGGAAGTTGTTCTGTGTGCTCACCACTCACCTGGGTAAGCAGATCTGGAAGCCAGGTGCACATGTGTGAGCACCAGTCACTCACATGTGCCATCGGCGGCTCCTTCTAGTCCTCCGAATGGAGGGCCTCTAACTGATTGCTGTACCAAACACACGGAAGACTTCAGCATGTGCTCTTCACAGAGCTTGCCCCAGAATCAAGTCTCTGCAACTTTGAGGCTAGACTCACAAGGTTCAGTGGCATGCCAAGCCAGAGCTACCTCTGGAATACATATAATACAGGCCAGGAACCAGGTGGTAGCCTGCTCTTCACCCCTATGTAAGCTAACTTGTCAAACCTGACACTTTACCACCAAAGTCAGCCCTGCCAGAAAGAGCACACCATGCAGGCTTTACACTCTGCTCCAGCAAGTGGCAGAGGCAGGTCTGCAGTCACTGTTTCCACAGATGAAAGCACCATTCACACTCAGGGGGAAATCACAAGCCTGGGGAAGCAGATGGTGGTGAACACACATGGATGAGAACAGCCACCACCCCGGCTGCACCCTGGGGCTCCATCCACACTAACACCCATGAACAGCAAGGGAAAAGGAGCAACAGCCTGCGATCCCATCAGCTTCTTATGTCCACCTCCAAACAGCAGAGGGGAGGCTGTCTTTCCAGTTCCTGGCCTAGGAGAAGGAATTTATTTTTAGCCAAGACACATGAGCTTCCATGGGTCGACAGGAGCAGAGAAGAGACCCTTAGGAGAAACAGAGCCAAGAGCAGCAGGGACAGACACTGGGTACCACCCCATCCTAGATCACAGCAGATGCTCAGGCCTTCCACACTGACCTCACTACACGGAAGGGCAGTAGGTGTGCACTCTAGAATATATTTCCAGAGCACTGGATGAGAGGCATGCAAGTGGGAGGGGCTATGTCCTCATGCAGAGGCCTCTTTCAACTGAAGAATAAGGGCTGGGGACAAAACTCAGTTAGCTGAGTGCTCAACTAGATGCTTGATACCCTGGGTTCAATCTCCAGTACAACATAAGCTGGGAGCAGGCAGTCCTAGTCTCTCCACGGTAGACGCAGGAGGATCAGAAGTTCAAAGTCATCGTTGGCTACACAGTGAATATGAGGCCAGCCTGAGGTACATGAGACCATGTGTCAAAACAAACAACAACAAAACCACACAGAGAGAATATGGGCATGTCTACAGGGAGCCAATGTCTGCCAGAGAAATGGCCACCACTCCATCTGTAGAGACAGACATTCCTCGGCCTGTGCACCCCTTATCACAACCACACCAAAAGGGTGTGGGTAGGAAGTTCCGAAATCCAGATGTAACTGAACACAAGTCCAAGCTTGGCAAAGGGGTAAAGGGTTTGAGCATCCCAAGGAATGCTGACTCTCAGAAGTTAGAAGCACACTACACAGGGAAACCCAGGCTGATTCAGACACCATACACCCAACTCCACCCATGGAAGCCAGACCTTACATCTCTACTCATACCTAGCAGCTGCCTGAGCTACATTCACTCTGTATATCCACTTCACCCATGAAGGAGCAGGGCACTCAAGGTTAACCCACCTGTCCCAGCAGCCAATGACAAAGCTGACTGGAAGTCCCTAACCTCTGAACCACATAGTCTGTGCCCAGGAAGCATTGGCTCACTTTAAAGACTGATGTGTGAGCCCCACATTAAAACCTGTGCTGCACATGGGTACCTAAACCCAATCTGGCTGCCAGGCAGTCATAAAGAGAAGAGGCCTTTTGTGAGCTCCCAACCCAACTGTGGAGTATCCCACTGATGGGTTATCACACTGATACTGTCACACAGACATCCTTGCCAGGAGCTGGAGTTGCCTCATATCTAACACCACCTTGAGAAAAACAGACTATCTCAGTTTGCCCGGTCACCTAGATATTGCCATGGATGTGGAGAATTTATGACCACAAACTTGCCTGAGTTTGTTCAGGACCCGAGTGCCCAGCACTTGCACTCTTCTCAGTTACAACATCTGAACCACCCCCCCTCAGCAAACACGAGTGGGTCCACCCGTACCAGAGCGCAAACCAGCTCTGTACACAAGTAAGGCTGCCTTTCATCGTGATGTCTTGGTTCACAGTAGAATCAGGACACAAGGGTAGGAGAGAGAACTGGTCAGGGAGGAAGGAGATACCCTTGTCTGACTGGTGTCTACAGAACCTTCTCCTCCTGGCCCCCTGTCCACAGCAGCACCTGTCCCCCAAGTTCAGCTCACCTCAGGTTGAACAGAGTGACAAGGACTTCCCTGTCTGACTGGCAGAGTACCAAGTATACTGTATCGTCACCAAGACGACTCCTCCAGGAAAACCAGGGAAGACAGACAATATGGTGAAGAGGATCCACGTTACATGTACCATAGAATTAACCACCAGCCCAGTATCCATCACTATATGCAGAGCATGAACTTCCGCAGCAGAGCACCATCCATCCCTAAAAGGAGGCCAATTACACACATACTATGGCAGGCAAACCCTAAAGATGCTGGTCGGCAAAACACATCTCAGAAAAGGACAGTGTGTCCACTGCAGGAGGCTTGCTCAGCCAGAGAGCTGTGAAGAACAAGCAGAGGCCCTGGAGAGACCATGGTGATGACAGCGCAACATATGAGTGTGACTAATGACAGAAAACTGCATGCTTAAAGACAGGTGATATGGTCTGTGTGTGCTTTACCACAACTTAAAACACACACACACACACACACACACACACATGCACACATACACGCACACCAGAGCTAGATGTACCAGAGCCAGCACAGCTCACATCCATGTGCCCTAAGGATGTTAAGGTCTCTCTTCCCGCAGATGCAATATTAGGTACTCACATTTTAAAGACAAATCAGCTCTTTCCAGTCTCCTGGGGTGACCTAATTCCTGTTCACTCAGAGCTTCTGGAAACCACAGATCCCCGGGAAGCAAAATCGGAAGCCTCTCCATCCGTACTCTGAGATACTCCTGTCCAGCCTGTGGTCTGCCCAGGTACACACGTATTTCAAGAAAAGGTAGAACTGTTTGGTGACATAATCAGAGACAACAGAGCCTCACAACGATCTTATTTTTCTCCCTCCCTTCAGCACTATCTTCTGGTAAAGAAGTCCCAGAAATACAGGCAGGCATTGAACCAAGAGGCGCGAGGGCACACAGCGCCCTAAATTCACCTCAGTTGTTATTCTCAAGACTAACCACTGGGTGAACATGGGTTCAATTATTAAGGGACAGGGTCAGAAGGCTGCACAAAAAGAGTGTCTGCATAACCCCAACTGACAGAGTACGGACAGGAGCTTGGGGAATTGTGACACATGCAGAAAAGCCCGAACCTGGGAACGGCCACGGTAGGATACCCGGGGGCACTGTCCTTCACTTCTAAGTCTGATTCCAAATCTCTACAGAACAGGAAGTGCCTTCAAATGGGAAACCACAGTCATTATGTCCCCATTATCTCTGGAAGGGCAGAGTCCAGTCACAGCTACCTGGGCACTCTGTCCAGAGGTGATGGCTGTGGACAGCACGTCAGAACCAGGCATTGCCAGGATGGAAATAAACATTTGATCCTTGGCTGAATCTCCTGGCCACACAGTTTACTAACAGAATGTTGTCTACAAACACTGCTTTCTCGGAACTGCCTACAAATGTGAGCAAAGGATCCACCAGCCCACCCTGTTCCCTGCCCTCTACACAGCCCACAATCCTCCACGAGGGCCCACTGTAAGGAGGCCAACACCTGAGGCCAGGAGGTCTGGAGGAATGGCCTCCTGGGATGGATTAATCATGTGGTCTCTATGTCTTCCTGGCGCCTTCCAACATCGTACAAAGCTATGATGAGCCTGTGAATCAGTCACAGGCCTCCAGAGCTTAAACTCATGCTGAGTAGATATTTCCACAATGACTCAAAACAACCCAGTTCTCAGAACCTCAGGCTCAGTACTCCACTCAAGACCTGTATTGTTTCCCAGATTTGCTGCGATGCTGAGAAAGGCAGGCGCTCTTTCAACCTGCTCCCACACCACAGGTCATGGAGGTGAGGGGAAGGGGAACGGGAAGCTTGGACACCCGCATCATGCCGCGCTGATCCATCCCGTGTCCTGGCCTCATCCTGTCTTGTGAAGCACAGAGGTTGGACAGGGACCCACAAGGTGTGTATCTCGTCTGAGAGAAGCACTGAGGGAAAAGCAGCCGGCCTCCCACGGCCACCAACACACCTCAGATGCAGCGATGGAACCTGGAACTTTCACCCAGTGTCCTCATCTCAGTGTTGGGAACAGGGGTGACGGACAGGACAGTGCCTGGGAAAATGACCCCGGCAGCACAGCACACACTGGGCTCTGCTCCCACACAGCAAGCAGGGACAAGGAAGAAGGCAGGCAAGGGACTTGTGGGTACACGCTCCTGTGACATCATCACTAAAGAAAAGCCAAGGAGGAAAAGCGGAAAAGGATCCCTGAGGGATCAGAAATGGGCCATGTTCTAAAACTAACGATGTCAGAAGGAAATACCCACTCTCTTCTGGAACTCAGAGGAACAGACATCTCACTTTGGTTCATGAAAGACAATAAAAGCTGAGCCACACACAGCCTCAGTCCTGACCCAAATGCAGGCTGCCCTCCTCATTTGTTCTCAGTGTGGGCTGAGTTATAATACAGTACTAGCCCATCCCGAGGGCTTGTGACAAGACAGAAGCGTCTGCCCAGATCAGTCCTGATGCTTCACTGGGAAAAGGAAGAATCCATGGTGCGAGATTCACATCTGCTCGGGAAGATCAGACTCTCCAGTGGCCACCAGCAGAGAATCTCCAGTAAGTACCATTGAGGGTTCTGGGACAAAAGTCAGCTAGCCTGTGGCCCCAGGGACAAGGGGCACAGCTGGGGAACAGGCCCTGCACCAGAGGGACATCTGTTTGACAATCCTGAGATGTTGCAGACTTCCAGGAGATGGGGCAGGCTCCCAGGAGGCCAAGCACAGCAAGACAATTAGGAGCAGCTCAGTGCCCATTTGTCTCCAGAAAGTTTTGCATGACAACCCCAGCAAAGCCTGGAGACTCCCAAGGGAAAAGGGATTTGAAACAAGCCAGGTAGGGAAGGATCTGCCTTTGGTCTGAAGAAAGTTTCCTTCCTAAGAAAAGACCCCAACTGTTCTTGATGGCTGACACCACACCACTCCCTTATTTAGGCCCAAGACCTCACCATTATCAAGACCCAGCCCTGCCAAACCCCAAGTGGAGACACAGGTAGTCACAGCCATGCCGGGACCAGCTGGAGGGATACAGACCTCGTTCTTCAAGCTTTCCCAGGATCCCATGTCCTCTGAGGCAGTGGGAACTGCCTAGGAGCAGGGTTAGCCACAGAGCACCCTCTGATCAATTGGGCCCTTGTCTCTTTCCACATCCTGCCCTCCACCTTCCTGACCAGGGATTCAGCCCCCAACAACCTACCAAGGGCCCATCCTCCACCTATTTGGGTCCCTGAGTCTCCTGACCTGGTCTGCCATTTTGCTGTCCCATGAACTCTTGAGGTGGCTTGGCCAGGTCCACCAAACTTGACTCTGAACACACAGGATCCATTGCTGACAATCCATATCTACTTGAGTATAATTCCAGTCAGCCATAGTCCCTGTGGGCATAGCTGTACAGATGTTCCCACATGCCTGCCCCACTCTGCACAGGACCTCCCTATTCAGACAGGCATGCAATTCACATGACTGCCTTTCCAGTGGAAGCCAAATGGCTGTGTCAACTTCGGTCTCCTGAGGCACCTCACCCAACAGTGGGGTTAAATGCCAGGCTTCTAGATCCTTCACAGCTAAGCGTGAGCCCAGTGTATCTCTAGCTTAAATTATGGCATCACAGCAACTTGGATGCTGATCCTAGGGAAAACAGGAGCAGCCCTGTGATCAAACAGTGTTAACGACTATATACACC
Organism: Rhynchomys soricoides; assembly: GCA_019843965.1. Taxonomy (NCBI): domain Eukaryota; kingdom Metazoa; phylum Chordata; class Mammalia; order Rodentia; family Muridae; genus Rhynchomys; species Rhynchomys soricoides. Next base: position 4,469,285 of record JADRCH010000135.1, read on the forward strand.
TCCCAGCATACAGAGCATGTGCAAGGTATTAAGGTGCTTTTGCCGGCATATGAACCACTGAGCCAGTGCAATGAGATTTATTATAGGGTTGAGGGTGTGGGCACTCAAGTGTCTCCAGACAGTTAAGAGGTTTCTAAGTATAAACAATCTTCAGACTGCTGTGGTAGCTTGGCTGAGACTAGCTCCACAGGCTCCTACATTTGATCCTTGGTTCCCATTGGTGGAACTGTGTAGGAAGATTAGGAGGTGTGGCCTTGTTAGAGAGGCGTGTCCCTAGGGGTGGGCTCTGAGGTAGCTCGCGCAATGTCCAGTCAGCTTAGGTACCAACCCTACCTCCACTCACCTCCTGCTTATAGTCTCAGCATGTAAGCTCTCAGCTACTGCTCCAATGCCATGCCTGCCTGCCTGCTGCCATGCTTCCTGCCTTGACCGTCATGAACTGTACACCCTTCTGGAACTGTGAGCTCCAAGTCAGATGTTTTCTTTCATAAGCTGCCTTGGTGGTGACTCTATTCCTGTTCATAGGACAGAAAAGTAAGACAGCTGTGGGGGACAAAAGCCACGAGAAGCCACTCATGGGCCATCTACCCTAACTCCCACTTCTCAAGTAGGTACACAAAAGTCACGCAGATCTGTTGGCTAGGCTCTCAACCATCCTGGGGTTGCAATCACTCCGGTCCCAACAAACTGCTAGTCTCTGCCCTCAGGCAGCCACAGAGGAAACACCCATCTGCCGAGCCTTGGGCCAGGGACTGCGTGTGCCTCTTTAGACCCAAGGCTGTGACACCAAGTGATTCACATAGTACAGGACCCTGCTGGTGTTGGGAGTGTGACCACTGCAGGATACCTGGACTCACTGCTTCCTTCTCAAAGTTCCATGGCTGTACTCACTCCTCAGTAGTAAGCAGGACAGGAGAGACGGGCATTAAGAAATAGCAACAGCCCAAGCAAACCCACACTCAGATTCTGGCTTTGATTCCTGGCAACATAATCTATTTTGAGCATGAGACAAGTGCTAATTCCAAATGAGCCAGCTTAAAGGCAGACTACAAATGAACAGCAAGCACACTGTGAAGCTGTGACGGCACCCCAAACATCCCCATTTCCCGAGGACTTGGGCAGGGGCACAGGACCAGAGTTAACAGAATACCTCATATGGGCTGCAGGCTTCAGGAAGGGGTCTTGCTGGAGACTCCTCCTGATTCAAACACAGGCCAGGGTAGGTAGCTGTAACCATGCAAGGCCACTAGCTATCCCTAGGTGCTTCTCATGAGCTGAGAAGATGACTCAGCTGGAGGAGTTTGAATCCCAGCATCCATGAAAGAAAGTCAGGCTGGTGGCCCATACTTAACCACCCCAGTGCTGAGGAGGTGGAGACAGGCAGATTCCAAAGGCTTGCTGCCCATCAGCGTAGCCCAACTGACAAGCTCCAGGTCCCAGTGAGAGACCTATCTCAACAAACAAAGTGATACTGTCTAGTTCCTCTAGTGTACAGGAAACCACACCCCTGCTTCCATGTGCACATCCACAAACTCACCCAGTCAATGAATGACAGGAGCGGGAAGGGGGTGGGGGGGGGGATGGGAAACAGCAGCACCTGTGGCAGAGAACTAACTCCACAGACGCTAGAAAGAACCCAGTGGCCGGTCCTGTACCCAGATTTGCCATGAGCAGCTGCAGAGAAGACAAGAACCCCACAGGTGTGAAACATCCAGTCCACCACGCCCATCTCCCCATCACAGCATGTGTTGGGGCTCCAGATCCTCACAGGGCACTGCAGTGAGGGGCTCTGTCTGAATTCATCGGCACAGCTCGTGTTTCATGCCACGTAAGCCATGTTGCAGTAACAAGGACTGAGTTATAGAACCAATAATTCATACCTCAAAAGGTTCCCACACCCAGCAGCGCACACGAAGCAGATGACAAACCATTCTGATGAAGTCTAAAGGGAGTGCATCACCCAGGAACATCACAGCTCGCCGCAAGGAGCTCAAATACATGCCATTCCTCAAAACAGAAGGGGTTTTCGTCATGAATTTTAAATCAAACTATTAAGACAACCTCCCAAAGCCCAAGGAGAGTCTGGCATGTATGGAGAGGTATTGACACACCGGAGCTTCAGCTGGGTAGAACTCACAGTAGGGTGTGAGGGGAGCCTCCCATCCCTGCAGAGACCCTCTTCCCAAATAGGAGGAGCCTGCACCCTTGCCTCAGCCATCAACAGGAGACCTCTGCTTACCAGATCTTCCCAGACTCCTGTACAGTACAAAACAGTCACATCTACCCTGAGGAGTGAGAGAGACGGCTATGTGTGGGGACAAGGTCAGCCCTAAACACTTTCTTCCCCACCCAAAGTTCTGAGGGGCAGAGGGTTGATCTGCAGAGTACCAGACAGTGACCCGTGCTACAGAGAGAGCAGCTGCCCCCGTGGACCTACAAGGTGGGAGCCAGAACTATGCTGGTTTGGAGGCTGCTCCTACCACGGAGGGAAGAGCTCCTCTTCCTCTTCCCCCTAACCGGGTCTACTTCACACCTCATCTCCACAGCTCAGTGTCCTGTCTACTCTCAGCTGGCTTCAGCCATCCAAGCAGCAAACACAGCCCTGTCCATGTGGCCCTTTACCCTCCCCTCCGGGGTGGCTCTGCTCCTTTTGCAGAACACCTCACTAAACACCAACCCTGCACCTGACCCAGCAGTTTCATAGCATGTGTAGGCATGTGACTCCATCTGGTTGAGCACCAGAGAGGTCACCGTCCCAAGCCCAGCACCTGTCAGCTTGGGGCCTGAAACAAGGAAGTAGGGGAACAAACAAGAGAGAGAGATGAAACCCCTTCTAGAAGGTGAGCCATGTAGGTCCCAGCTGTGGAGACAACACGGCAGAGCAGATGTAAGGCCAAGAGCAGTTTATCCATTTAGACGGACTGGGCACCAGTTCTAAGCTCTGGTGTCATCAGATCCAAAGTTCTGCTGCTCTTCCCACCCAAACAGTGTACTCCAGCAGAGACAGCTACCGATCCCTCTAACACGAGGCTCTCGCTGCCCATCAAAACCCATAACCTCCAAAGACCAGGCCCTGGGCAGGCTTGGGTTTAGGCTCTGTCAGCATTTCTGACACTCCCGATGGGTGTAACAAACACCACACTACGATAGTGAACACGGGACATTGGCTGAAAGGCTCCTGATCCTCACACAGCAAGCCCCGCCTCTCCTTATTCCATCTGCCTTCGATCTAAAGCAGGTTATACTCTCAAACTCAAGACAAACCGCTGACATTCTCAGAGGAGGGTGACTTCAAACTGTGAGGTGGGCTCAAGCAGTGCCTTCTGCTCCTCCGTGTGCCCCGTCTGCCTCCGTTACACAAGGGCCAGAGACTCACACCCAGCAGCTTGCAGGATCCATTTGACCTCTGACCCAGTAATGGCTTCTGTCCCTTCCTCCACTGCAGTGTCAGGCCGCCAGCAGACGTGACCGTTTGGGTCAAATGCTAAGGACAGAGAATGTTGGCTCAGGACATAACAGGTTATAGGCTACAGGTGGATAACCTCAGCCAGGAGGGCAACATCTAGGAGTCTGGCTGAGAACAGTTCACACAGACAGCGGAAGAGCGATTTCATAGCGTAGACAGCAGGCTGTGTCTAGCCACCCGGCACTAGACCTTAGCTAGCCTGCGCCGCGCCCCCCCCCCCCCCCCCCCCCCCAACCAACAAAACCTGGGTACTTGAGACCAGATCCTCAACCCAACCGACTGTGCTCTATCCTGTAACAGAATGAACCCCTGCCCAATGAGACCTGAGTACAGACCACACAACTCTGGCACACACAACACTGTGACTGTTGACACCATCCAAAAAGTTCAGGCCAAAGGAATGGGGGGCGGGGGTGCCCCTCTGGTCACATCCCGTCTCCAAGGATCTGAAGGAACTGAGTGTGTTCTGAAGCACTGAGAAGGAATACTCTCACTTCGAATCTCTAAAGAAGGCCACACACCCGCATCCGGGGACCGCTCCTGTCACGTCCCACCACAGCTGCTTCTAAGCATGACTCATGTCATGGGTAGATTTTGGACGAAGTACTGCTCGCATTTTTTTTTTTTTCAGTTTCTTCACAGTGTGTGTCTTACCACTAGCGACAAAAGGGAATGCTGGCTTGTTACAAGCCTAGAGTGACCACAGCTGGGGTCATGGCTTCTTTAGCTCTTGGGTGCTAGTGTCTTCCTCTTCCCTGTCTCCTTGTATGAGACAAAGTTAGAAACAGAAATAATGGGGGAAAAACCTCCAAGAAGTACCTGGCTGGCCTTGGATTTCATCTGACTCCATCTGAATCAGAGCTTGACAGTATGTGGCTCTAGTGGCAGTCACTGTGTTTGTTTGGGTTTTTGTTTTGTTGGTTGGTTGGTTTTAGACAGAGTCTCACTGTGTAAGTTTGGCTGGTCTGAAACTCGCTAGGTTGAGGTCAACATGAGACCAGGTTGGCCTCAATCTGAGTTCAACCTTCCCAAGCCGAGGTTAAGGGTGCATGCTGCCACACCCACCCATCTCTGCCCTTTAAAGCTGAGGCACCGTGTGAGGTATCCAGAGGAAAGTGAACAGGCATCCTCTCAGGCCAGCTATCTGTCATCACTGGAGACTGGACCATGCAGAGAAGGTCATCTGTGGGCCTTGAGTTCACTATAGAACCAGAACAACAAAGAAATTACAATGGCATGATATTTGTAATTTCAGATATGACTTGGTTTCATATCGTGCCTGTTAAGTGTACAGGCCATTTTCAGAACTAAGAGTCTAACAAAACTGTGACCACAAGGCTAATGTAGAACAAACCCAAAAATAGCAGTTAAAACACTCCTACAGGCTAAAACACAGCGCAGTTGACAGAGCACTTGCCTAGTACATAGGAATCCCTGGGTCCCATCCCCAGCACTGCATAAACAGGGGATGGTGGTATAAGCGTGTAATTCTAGCACTTGGTAGTTGGAAGAAGTAGGATCAGAAGCTCAAAGTCATCCTTAGCTGTATAGCAAATTCATGATCAACTTGGGATCAAGACGGGGGAAGGGGGCCAATTTCTATGACCTGCAACAATACAGGAAAAGGGCACAGCTCTCCTGCTGTTTTATAAACAATGCAGGTTTTCCCTTCCATGAACAGAAGAAAACCAGGCAAAGAGGTCTCTATTGAGCAAAGCAAGGTTTGTCTCCACAGGAGCTCCAGCATGATAATGCCACTGGGACCTAGAAGAAAAGGCAGGACCAGAAATCAAAGGTGCGTTCTACAAGGCTCAGATGTCTGAACCTCACTGTGTGAATCACACGCTCAGGCAGGATGGTATGAGTCATTAATCTTCAAACCCTGGAACTCCCACAAAGACCTAAGCATCAGCTGTGCCCACTGTGGCGAGTCCTGAGCAGTGTACCATGCTGGTGCCCTCAGCCATATGGTGGAAGCTCACGAGATAGATGCCCTGAAACTAAAATCATGGCTGTCGAGATCAAAGGCATGTTCATTTTTGGAAAGCTGTGCCATTTACCCATAGCTAAGAGCCATGGACACGGGGCAGGCAAGCTTGGCAACTTCGTTGTGATCAGAAATTCACAGAGCAAGAAAACAAGCCAAGACAAACAACCAGAACTCCAACCTGCTCTGAACAGGACAGCATCAGTCAAGGCAAGAGGCAGAGCCATCCTCCCAACAGTGTCTTTGGAGATCCACATTGCTGCAAAGGCACACACTGCTCAGACCTCTGACTTCATAGCCACCTCCTGAAAAGTCGTCCCTGGACACACCTCCCCAGTGCAAGCCCAAATGAGCTGCTACTGATGAGAGACATAGAGCATCTCAGCCAACCAAGATGACTATGTACAACAGCCTACACAGAGACAAGATGCCAGACTCTGTGTATAGATGCCAACACTCAGGAGTGGGGCAGACATAAATATGCATCTTATGTGTGCAGAGCACCCCCCCCAACACGCGTGCACGCACACAAACACACGCCATGGATTCATAGCTTATTCATCAGCATTGTCCCAAATACGAATAACAAATTCATGTTAATAATAGCAGAGACCTTTAAAAATGCTCTGGAGGAAACCACATCCACATGCCCATGCACACACACTGCTGCGTGCTGACCGGACAACCAGGCCTCCAGGCCTCCTACTCTCAAGAAGAAACTGTGTTAAGGAGTACGGGCAGAGTAAAGAAAACAAGACCATCAGCTTCGCAGGTAAACGCACGTTACCAGGAATGGCCGTACTGAGTGAGGCAGCTCAGACTCATAGAGACAAAGCTTTCATGTTCTCTCTCAGCAGAGCTCCCAGCTCCAAGCTTTCTGATTTGTAGAGTCGCCAGGGTGGAGGTGGGAGCCATAGAGAGGGGACCAGCAGGGTACAGGCGACTTGATGGGGGCTGAGGAAAAGGAGAAGCTCTACTCAGGGAGGAGGGAGACAAATACAGAAGGAGGAGGAGGGGACATAAAATAACAGCAAGGGTGGCTGAGAAAGTAGAAATGAAGTTGTCCATCTGAGCTGACAATGCTCCCCACTAGAGCCAAAGATCACCTAACAAAAAGCCCAGCAGCAGGCCTTTTACTCCCCAAATATTCTAGGCTATTGCTACTGCACCCTGGAAGTGGAAGGTAAGTCCCTAGTGCTGAAGACATTACGCACTTCAGACCCAGCCCAGAGCCCCCTGACCTAGGGCTGACCTGAAATGCCCCTCCTTGAGCACTAGTTAGTTCTCATGGTCCCAGAAGGTGCCATGAAAGCGTCTAAAGAAGGCAACCAACAATCCTACCCAGCTACGACACCACGACTAGCATGGCACACCGACCCTAAGGTTACAGCCGTGGCATGTATTACCCTGGTGGTAACCAATAGCTCTTTAAACGGGCTTAAGACCTGCTCAGCAAAAGAGAAATCATGCCTCGTGCTGGAAACCTAGCCAACTGCGCAGAACTAGTGAAGACAAGGCTTCAGGAGAACCTGCTGCTGTATAAGCCATCATAACCCCTTACGATGTCCTAAATATTCCTTGTACCCACACTTCAGTGTAGTCATTATCCTTTGCCAAGGAAGCCTCTCTGTGCAATAGATGGAGACTATCATAGGAAACCACAACCAATCAAAATGCAGAGTAGTGGAACCCAGTCCAGACGGATACATACATCTACAATGTAACTTCTGCCTAAGGCTCAAGAATCATTGCCGAACAGAGAGCAGAAAGACTGTAAGGGCAGGGGAATGGGGAGTTTGCTGTGAGGCTGTGTCTCCTAAGAATGTCAGAAGCCACACCCAGAAAGTCTCACCAACAGAACTGCTAGGGCCTGAGTCGAACAAGAACAATAGACAAGCTGAAGTGGATGGGGTGGGGCACAGGGCCTCAACCTACACAAAGAACGTCAGGCAACTGAGGAATGCTGAGAGCTGGAGAAATAGTCTTCCCCAGGGAAAAGCACACCAACTGGTTATCCAATACCTGAAAACATACACACAGGTAACAAAAATACACACTGAGCAGGTTGTATTTACGTGTTTATGAATATACACAACAACAATGAACGAAAGAGAGGTAGTGAGATGGCTCAGTGGTTGAGAGCACTGGCTGCTCTTCCAGAGGTCCTGAGTTCAATTCCCAGCAACCACATGGTGGCTCACAACCATCTGTAATGGGATCCGATGCCATCTTCTGTCATATTCGCACACATGCCGACAGAGCACTCATACACTAAAAACAATGAACGGAAGAGCGCAAATTTGAAGAGAACAAGGAGGGGTAGATGTGAGGGTCTGAAGGAATGAAAGGGAAGGGAGAAAGAATGTAACTGTATCATAATCTCAAAATGAAGATAACATTAAAGAAGTACACCTAGACACATCAGACAGAGGAAAGAGCAGCAAGGGGTGGAGACAGGCAGGGAGGGCAGCCTACCCATCAGCCTCGGGCTTCCTACCTAGCCCCTAACCCTCAATCCACCTCTGAGCGAAAGCTGTATAGCCTGCTTTTCCAAATAACAGCCGAAGATTGGGTTCCCTGATTCAAGGACTGTGCCCAGGAGAAGCACCTTCTGTGCACCATGGCTGGGGGTGTTGTGAGGAATACTGCACTCAGCGATTCCCACAACCACCATCATTGGCTCCACAAATGTTCAGGAAGCCACCATCCTGCTCAGGAACTCAGGTGCATGCTTGGCCATAGGCCCAGGTCTAAATTCAGCATCCCCTTTCTTCTTTTGCTAGTTCCTCTCACCATGGGTGTCTTAATGAGGGTTTCTATTGCGGTGAAGACACACCATGACCATGACGACTCTTATAAAGGAAAACATTTAATAGGGTGTGGCTTACAGTTTCAGAGATTCAGTCCATTGTCATCACAGTGAGAAGCATAGTGGTGTGCAGACAGACTTGGTGCTGGAGAGGTAGCTTAGATTATTACATCTGAATCAACAGGCAACAAGAAGAAAGAAACACTGGGCCTGGCTTAAGCCTCAAAGTCCACCCTCACTAACACACTTCCTCCAACAAGGCTCCGCCTCCTAATAGTGCTGCTTCTTGAGCCTATGGGAGCCATTTTCATTCAAACCACCACAATGAGTGCTAGCAAGTTCCAACACTGAACTCCCAGAGCTGTCATGAGGCTCAAGCCTTGGATAGATATAAATAATGACTAGTGCAAATGATGGCGCTCAATCTCTCCCTGTGAGGGACAGACTCATGAAGAGATAGCCACTCACCTTCAGGAAAGTCTGAATGAAACACCTGTCAGGACCAGGATGGGCACTAATATCCAGCAGCAAAACAGGGAGCCCTGCCAAATATTCCTTGCCAGGACTCCTGTTGCCTGGCTGAGTACCTAGCACTGGCCGGTACCTCCTTACCAAGATGAAAACTGACAGAAAGGTCCCAGAACTGAAGCAACAGCACAAACATGGGAGGGAGGGGCAACAAGCAGGCAGATGGGATGGCACAGGGCTATCTATACAGATTTGGCTCTGTTAGCATCTGTTATAAGCCAGGAGCGCTGGCCCACAGGTGCTATGCCAGTACAGTTCCAAGTGGGATCCAAGGATCTGTCTGAATCCTGAGTACACTGGTGGACTCTAGGAAGCACACAGCAGGCATATGGAGGACCACAACTCTGGGTGACAGAAAAGAAGCAAAGGCAACAGTTGGCCTGGTGCCCAGGAGGAAACAGGTAAATCCATGTGGCTACCACCTGTTTCTCATGGCTCTGCAAAAGATCACAGGAGACACAACACAGGGCAACAACACCAGGTGTTTTAAGTCTCAGAGGCTCCCAGAGGCTCTGGAGAGGAAGCAGAGGTCTTTAACTAGCCAGAAACTGTAACAGTTTCCTCCTAGATTGACACATTCTAGCCTGTAGGGAAGCTCTTTAAACAGAAGAGTAAACAACTAAAAGTATTTTTAGAAAATATCTGAAACTGACCAGATTCACTAGGTCCCTCCCTGATAGAGTAAGCAATAAAAGCTGAGCTGCAAAGATGACTCTAGACCAGACCAGCTGCCTAGAAGCAGAAACCAGCGGAACCTGCCTGGAAGAAATTTAGACCCAGGAAAGCTCACTCTCCAACCTGCAGGCCATGCAGTGTGCTCCAGGTTCCCAGCTTTGTGGGTTGTCATCCCAGCTGGGGGTGGGCCTGGTGATGCAACTGTATTTGAATTGTTTCTGCACCTGTAAGTAACCCCCAAAACAATATTCCTGTAAGTAACCCCAGTAAAACGTACTGGTTCACCAAGCTGGACTTCAGTGCACTTTAGTCTGTTGTGGGTTCCCTATGTGGGGTGAGTGGATATGTGCTGCATCTCTCCAGGAAAAGTTCTGTCATACACAGATGCTCATTTATAAGCCCCTTGGGCTAAACGGCTCAGCCAGTAAAGGCACTTGCTGTGCAGGTCTGATGATCTGAGTTCATCTCCATGTACATACAAAGGTACATGGAGAGAACGGATTCCAAATATTACCGTCTGACAAACACACACAAGCACGCACGCGCACACACGTGCACGCACACATGCACACGCACACACACCCCCGGCCATAACATACTCACATATACAACAAGAACAAGAAGGGGCTGAGGAGATGGCTCCTTAGATTAGAGCACCGGCTGTTCTTCCAGAGGACCCTGGTTCAATTCCCAGCAGCCACCTGGTGGCTCACCCTCTGTGACTCTAGGGTCCTCCAACACCTTCTCACCACCACAGGCACTAGGAGCACATGTAATACAGACATGCATGTAAACAAAATACCCATACACATAAAGTAAGATAAAAAGAAGATTTTAAAGAGCTGAGGAAGCCGTTGGAAATACTGTAGCTGAAGGGTGGAAGCCATAACAGCATCAGCTGGGCTGGTATGGGTGATGACCAGGCGACCCTAACCCCGGAAAGAAGTTTGGAAAGGATCCCAGAGGAACAGGGCTCCAGGTCTCTAGGACAGCATGGGAGAACCTGGGCTACAAGCCTGTCTCATGACTGTGAGCCACAGGGTTTGGTGTTCAGTTGGCACAGAGACATAGTGACACAGGGAGGCAGGCACGTGGATTCCACTTAGAGCACAGAGTTCCAGTGGGTGGAGACACCATGTGAAACGCCAGCCCTTTCCAGGAAGAAATGTCTGACAGCCAACTGGGCACAGGTGCAAGTCACAGGTACCAAAACCTGGCCTGCTCTGACAGACACTCATACGTCCCTGGGAGACAGGGGAGACCAGTTCACACCCCTCCCGCAGAGTCATGTGACACAGGCTGGCAGGGTGTGGACAACTGCCATTCCCTTCCACTCCTCACGCCTGCTTTGGCAAGGGCCAGGCTGTGTGGCAGGACTACCACTGAGGCTGGGAGCCCAGTGTGAGCTACCTGTGCCTGAGGCTGGGCACTGCCCTTACGTTCCCCAACCCTCCTGAAAGGGAAGGGTGGAGCAGCAGCAAAGGACAGTCACACCTGGTGGCCACACTCAGAACGGTCTAGCTGGTCAAGTGCACAGAAGTAGAAGGTACAGTGGGTCAGGCAGGAAGAAGCATCAGTCAGCACTCCAGACCACTTAGCAGTCCAGCATGCTCTTCATGGTGCACAATGTTCCTTGTTCAATAGGAGTCTCCTGCCTCACAGCACTCAGTGGTAAGAGCAGCAAAGCCAGGGAGGTCAAAACCTGGGGATGAATCCAAAGCAGCCCTGAACAGGCCTGAGAAATTTACATTTGGATAATTCCTCCACAGGGGGCATTTTGAGGCCACCAGGCAATGCAGGAGACAGGCAGGCTAAACTGCACCAGCCAGGCATCAGCATGGCGGGAAACTGACAGAGATAAGATCTTGACAGAGGCCTGAGAACCTGGGCCAGGGCTACAGTGAAGCAGGTCAGGACCTCCAACTGTAACTGAAGCTAGGTTTGCACCAAAAGGAAACCTGGGTGAACCCCAGCCTGTCTTAGAATGAGGCAGAGACCCAGGCTTAGTTAGCACACAGTTAATGGCCTCATGTCAGACATACAAGGGGACCCAGGCCTCTGTCCACTGCCTATTCTGCCGAGAAAGGCACAGGACAACTTGCATCTGTGTATATGCTGAGACCTAGGCACCTTCTGTGCTCTGGGCTGCACATCTTAAGCTAGCCCTCCCCAAGGGCCCCACCCAGAGACAGTGACTTCTTCCATCCCTCCAGGCATTGCTCCCTGGGCCTCTGAAGACAAGTTCTCAACCTTGAACATATGACACGGAAAGGCCTACAGGCACCACCAGAGGCCAGAGACCTTTCTGGCCCCAGCCCTCTTGGTAAGGATTGCCCTCTCATTTGCTCAACACATCCCACAGCGGCTAGACCAGACTCATAAACAGACTGCATGCATGCTGCTTTGCAGTTTCATGGTGCTGCACTCTGGACCCAAGGAAAGCCAGCCTCTCCCCCACAGAACTAGGCATGGCAGCTGTACCTGTAGCCACAGACACAGCCTAGGCGCAGTGCTGCAAGCACAGTGCAAACCAGGTTATTGAGCTGTGAAAGGGAGCCATGGCAGAAGAGAGCTGGGCTGAAGAACAGGGCTCATCTTGCTGCCTATGCAGAGCAGAGCGGGGTGGCTGCTCTGGACACCACAGGAATTGTCCCAACAAGTCTGTGTCACAGCTAAGGGTTCTGCTTCGCTGGCAATCAGGTGGGGTGGACACCTCTTCATGCCAGAAGCACTTTAGGAAGTATGCTCACACGTGATCAGCAGTAAGGAGCTCAGACCTTGATGGCATCACTCAAGGTTTCCTGGGTGTGGTCATTACTCAATGCAAATGGGCAGCAGAATTCAGAACAGAATCCAGAATGCAGGCAAAACTTTCCTGAGTCCATGAGGACAGCCTGCTTTCTGGATGCTTGCTCAGTGTGAGTTTTCATCCTCGCCCACAGCTCAAGAGCAGACCAGTGTCATCCTGGGCTTTATGAGCTTCCTGCCCTGAGTAACCCAGAGGAGGCAAGCTTTGATGAATTTCAACAGTACAGCATACCTCCACACACACAGACCACCCCATCACTCTCCTTTCTTGAACTATCCTCAACCCCACAAAGAAGCTCAAAGGTCTTTTTTTAACTCATGTAAGAAAGAGCAAACCCCAGCCCAGGAAGGGCCTAGAACAGACTTCCTGCATCCTAACACTGGTGCCGACGGCCCACCCCTCTTTTCTCCCTCCACCACATTCTAGCAATTCAGGCTAAGGACAGACACAACGCACGGGAGCAAAATGCTTTCCTATCGGAGACTCTGAAAATGGGACCTCCTGTCTGTTATCAACTATCCACATCTGCATGACATATACTCCTTTGCAGATGGCCACAGCAGAAGCCCGTATTAAACTGGGCTCATGGTCCCCTCAAGGAGACTCAGGCTGAGAAGCTGGACTGGGGACAGACAGACACAAGATCCCCGAGCAGAAAACACCTCCACAGAAGAAGTAGCAGAGACACTGATCTGGGGCACAGAACCAGGCCACTAGACTGTGGTGGCCTAGGCTGACTCCAGGTCCCAGTTCCTGGCAGCCTCCCTTCCTCTCAGTGAAGTGAGATGCCCTCCTACTCAAGCGCCCCCTCTAAAGATTGCTCCAGTCCTGGGTTGTTTTCACTTGTAACCTCTAAAAGAAAGATACATCTAAAGGAGCCTGCTGCCATGTACAGCCTGGCTTTGGGGAGCAGGGACAGGCAGTACAGCCTGCAGCCAGCCCCAGGTCCAGAGCCCCAGATTCAGGTGACTTGGCCTTTCCTCTGCAGGAAGGTCTTCCATTCTTCATCTTGCATAAATGTCCTGAGTGAAACAGTTTTCATTTTAAGAGGCTTTAGTTCCAGGCAGCCTGACAATTAATTTAATCCAACGAGCTAATCAAACGGAGAAGCATAGCAGCAAACATTTGCATTCAAGTGCAGGCGCTGGGACTTAATGGAGTGGAGGCGGGGACTAGGACTAGAGGATCCCTGGTGATTTCTGCAGGAAGAAGAGAAAGTCAGCTCACTCAGGCTTCTGAGTAAACTGTGGCCGGGCTGTCTCTGGGGAGTTCACCTGAAATGTTAGTACATGTGTGCAAACATGTGTCACATACACATATGAATATGAGCATACACAAATAGGCATGTACCATGTGCCATATTATGTGTACAACGTGTACTATGGTATGTTGTGGATACACATGAAATACATGAACATGTGTGAGAGCATATATGGGAGTAAAGAACATGTATGTATACATGTATGCACCAATGTGTGCCACATGTGATTAGCCACAAACATACAAACTACATTTCCACATGGAACTAAAGGCATGTTTAGTGTGCACACGTTTGTGAATGTGTACAGTACATATATGTGTACATGCATGCATCCCCATGAGCCAAGCATGGCTACTCCTGCTTCACTATAGTTTGCCTGGTGTAGGTGCTGTTTATAAGGAACCTGAGTCCTCAAAGACCTGGCAGGGATTCTGCAGTCCTTCCTGGCTAAGTCAGTAATGATATCCTCATCACTTTCAATTCATGGTCAATCCAACCGCATCTCTAGGGTTACTTTACCACAGAAGCCTCCAGTATAATATGTTGAGGATGAAAATACCAGAAAAAGTATAGCTGAGTGGGAATGCCAGGCCCAAACAAATGAATACTCAAAACCCAACAAATAAAATAATACCAGCAAACAACTGACCACACAACCTCAGCACATACCCAGAACTGTGCTCTCCTCCCCTACCTGTGCTCCCCTCCCCCACCTGTGCTCTCCCCTTGCACCTGTGCTCTCCCCTTGCACCTGTGC
>JADRCH010000135.1:4483586-4509181 GCA_019843965.1 Rhynchomys soricoides
TGTGCTCTCCCCTTGCACCTGTGCTCTCCTCCTGCACCTGTGCTCTCATCCCACACTGGGCCCTCAGGCAAGGCCAGTCAGCCCACTTAGTGTCACATGTGGAACAGAGTGCAGAGGACAGGCATGAACACAACAGGACTGTGTCCTGCCCTGGGATGACACTAAGCTGCCCAGTCCTTGGTGATTTAGACAAAAGCAGCCTCAAATGCTGTCTCATCTTTGGGGCACACTATGGAGACAAGGATGCATTCCACCCCAGTACATGGCAAAAACACAAATGGGAAGGAAGGCAGGAATCACAAAAATAAAATACCACCAAAATATTTTCTCAGTGATGTGTGAGCTGAATTGAGATAGAAGGGGTCATGCTTGAGGAATGGACCCTCCTCCTTGACCCGCAACTATGGAGCATGACTGTCACTCCTAGCAGGCCTGGAATATACAACAGAGTTCTCTACTGTCGGTGACATACAGGAAGGACACACAGAAACAGGCTCTCAGGCCCTGCACCCACAGCAGTGAGCAGTGATCAACCTGAAGGATTATCATTTGCCTCCACTGCTTCCTCAAAGGTGGACCCCAGACCCATTAGCACACACGTGTCTGTGGGCCCTGGCACCACCTCCCTCTCCACTCACCCTAGCCGGCCAGGCTCCAAGGCAGCAGCCTGTGCTCAGGCCTTTCCAGATGGGACACCCACTCCAGCCTCACTGAGGGGAACATGGCAGGCTCATTCCTCACTGAGGCACAGCCACACTGCCCTGCAGTCTGTGTCCTGAGGAGCAGCAGAGCCAGGTAAGAGCAGCTTTATGAATCCACAGCCCAAGCAATGAGACAAGCACCCTCAGCAGCAAGGGTACTTTTGCTTCTGTCCACCATGCAGCAGATGCCCAGGAATTATTCATCCCTGGTGTGTGGTTCTGTGCCTTGCACATGTGAAATGGTAGGTACCTGCTGCTTCACAGGAGACCAGAGCTAACAAAACAGAAAGCTCCAAACTCAGCGCCTTGGGCAGTTGGATTTCCAGGCGATGTGCCAAGCCACTATCAGTTCCAGCACACTGCAGGACCCAGAGCCTCAGATGCACAGAGACACACAGCTCTAAGGCAGCCTGCCCAGTGTTTCCACCCAGCCCCCTTTCTCACTGAAACCCTCCCACAGGAACAGGTTGCCTCCACAGGCCTGCCCACCTTATAAGGGACTTGACATGGTATCCAGAGACTATGGCCTGAGAAGAAATTGAGAGCCAACATCCAGGAAACCATGGGCAAACCCTGGAAATGACACCTCGCAGAGTGAGCAACCAACTGTGTGCAGAGGTAACCAAGCAGCTATTACACAAGCTTTAGAGAGGGCAGGCCGCAGGAGCAGGCTGAAGAAGGGAATAATCCCTATTGTATCCACTATGCTACAGAGGTCTGGGAATTAGGAAGCATAGGGGTACAGAAGTCTGCTGACTCCTCTGTGGGAACACCGTCCAGTGCGCACAGAACACATGATCAAGTCTGTCAGTCAGCCAGATGCTAGCCCCTGGGGCTGAGAGGCAAATATTCGAATTGTGAAGATCTTTGAGACACCAGCAGGGACTTTTCACTAGAGGGCTGCCACTTTCCTCTCAGGCTGCCGACAGGAGGGAGTGGAAATGGGAGGAAAGCCCTGAGTTCACGGGCCTCCAGTGCAATGGCTGTAGACAGGCAGCCAACCGAGAGAGGCATCACAATTTCCAAAGTGTGGGGTGGGGAGGAAGGACTCCTGAGAATCTGTGGAAGACCCAGCAGGAGCCCCAGGGCAGCCTAGAACTCAAGTTCTGCTCTTGCCTGGGAGTGCCAAAGCCAACATGGCTCAATGAGAGGCAGGCAGAGCTCTGAGACTAATTTATCCCCAGGACACGGCTGACTTCAGATCCTGACCCCACAGAGACTTACTGGGCTGCTATAGATGAGCTTAGAGAGCCTCTCACTTGAAGCTACTGGGACAACACAGTATCCCAGGCATCTTCCAGTGTACCCTTCCAGAAGGGACCATGGAGGTTACAGCTTCCTGCAGGTCCTCCACCGCCTATCCTACTGCTGATGCTCACCCCCCACCCCCCTTAATGTATCAGACTGCCATTTTCGAAAAGCCAGGTCAACTAAACAGGCAAGTGCTAAACAGCCAAAAGCACTGGGACTTCCCTCCCCACCTATCCATGGGATACACTTCAGGAAGAAGAACTGAGCAGAAGGGTCAACAGATGATGTAGCCCTGGACCCACCAGGGTACAATGCACCTCTATGACTCATTTTCCAAGCATGCACTTACAAACCTGTACTTGAAACAGAGGGATTAAAGGAACCCTGGGTTTAGTGTCTCTGGCTGAGAGCCATCAAGAGCAGTCCTAGAGAGGGCAGTGGTTGCAGGCCAAAGACTGCATACAACACTTCTGGGAACCAGATGAAGAGAAAGCCCTGGGTCTTCAGGAAATGTGGGTGAGCCCCTAAGCACTTGAGTCTACCCTCTAGGGTTTCAGAAACCTATTTTTAAAAGCCAATGGCTGAACAGGTGGCTGCACAGGGCAGTCCTGACCACCTGTCTCCCTCTCCTGACCCACTCTGCCACATCACACTTTGTACCTGGAAGGGGAGGGGGGGGTGTCTCAAGATGTCACTATCCTGAGGCACAAAGAGTGGGTAAGGGGAGTCCCAGGAGTAAAAAGCAAGACCTTTGGCCTGGAGTAACAGCCACCCACCGGAGGCTGCCAGCCGGTTCTCACAACCCAGCCCCTAGCGACAGAAAGGCAGTCCTCCGGCCGCCCTGCCACCCACCCTTCAGAAGACAGCACTTTTATTTCCAGCAGTTCTCAGCCCGAGTCACGGCCCCTTTAGCAAACCTCTATCTCCAAAAATACCTTACGATTCATAATATCAAAGTTACAGCTATGAAGCATCAACGAATGGCTGGGGTCACCACAACAGGAAGAGGGGGTCGCAGAGCTAAGGAGATTGAGAGCCTCCATTCTAGGCAGTAGGTTCAACTGAGGTTTAGAGAGGGGGAGAGGGGACCCCAGCTGACCTCTCAGCCTTGAAGGACCCCAGCTGACCTTTCAGCCTTGAGGGGCCCCAGCTGACCTCTCAGCCTTGTAGCCCAAGCAAACCTAGGGTCTTCATCTGCATCCATTGGGCAGGCACAAGATTAGCACTGCCAAGCAGGGCATAATCAAGTCTGGAGTTTTGTTAGCTGCCGACACACACCCTGCCTTCAGCCTTTCACACACACTGGAGGAACAGTGCAGGCGCCAGCACACACACACACACACACACACACACACACACACACACACCCTGCACTCTCTATATGTATCTACATGCAAGTATGTAGTACCAGGCTCACAGTTGCTGCAGACCTGCGTAAGTTCCACCCACATCCTTTGGATCCATTCAAGAAACACTTAAATACACTCAAAAATCTAGACAACACGGTGCTCGGGCACGCTGCCTAGAATCATAGCAAATTAAAACCGCTGCCGGGCCAGACTCTTCACTTTTTAATCATCTGCTGAACAACCTAGCTTTGTAGCTCAAACTGTAAGGGTCTGGGAATTCACCCACGGGGAAGTGGGGCTCTTGCCCAGAGGAGCCTAGGCCTCTGAGGAAGGGAATATGCATGAGTTAGTCACCTGTGCAGTGCCCGAGACACGGGCCCAGGGAAAGCAGCTTCTTAGAAGGCAGATGTCTCAAGAGCACTGCAAGACGGACAGTGTACTTTCTGCAGGCATCAGGCCCAGAAGGACATGATATGTTGACAGTTTCTGCCATTAGAGGAGCAGAGTGTCCACTCAACTCTGCACAGGCCAGATTTCCGAAGATACCTGGCCACAATGCAGAAGGCTAGGGGCAGCCAAAGGCCAGGGCTGTAAAAGTAAAATAAAATACAATAAAACTGGAAGCCCATGACTAAATGAGCCTGTTCCAACCTCAGTCTATACATCTAGAGTAGATAGAGCAGCTGCTCCAAGATGACTCTGTGAGCAGTCAGCATCATCTGGAAACTCACCCACCTCAGATTGGTCTTGGGAGTGAATGTCCCTGTGGCTCATGACACATCATAGTAAGCCATGTGCATGGAGTGAGTGTTCAACAAACATCTCCTGGGAAAGGATACAGCAAACCTATAAGCTACACAGCCTGTGTGTAGGAGGGCTAAGAAAGAATGCTTCCCCTCTTCATGAATGTCATACTTGTAAGGACATAAAGGGAGAGACAGGAGACAAAGAAAGGCAGTTCCAAGTAGATACCACTACTCCTAGAGAAGCCACAGAATTCAGAAATGGCTTCACTTCACAAACAGTGCCAGTCAGTTTGAGCCTGGGCTAAATAGAATAAAAAGTACCTGAAGTTTCTTGAAGAATTAAATCATGACAAAACATCTACACACACACACAAACCAGGATGTATTATCTAATGTTAATATTTATAATTAATCAGTTGACCACCTAGGGTCACCCCATACACATGCATACACCCTTTTTTATGCAGCATACTCACACACAGTAACTCATCTCAATCCAGACACAGTTAGTTACATTAACTAGGCTGCAGAAGGCAAGCTAACGATTTACAATATACTTCGCCCTACATCCCCAACCAGTTCTGTGTTACTAATACAGTGTACATTGGGACATGCTACCTTAATCTCTAAAATAAAGACACTTTAAAATTCCCTAGTATAGTAAGGACACAGAATGTTTCACCCGAATGTGAAACTATAAGAAACAGTGTTACTTATACCAGAAAAAAAAAAAGAAGAACCAACCCTGGTTAGTGTCCTCTGTTAGCTGAATAGACAAACACAAGATACTGTATTACCCTTCTGCAAAACAGAGCCTCATAAAAGGCTTACCGATGTTACACTTTACTTTGTGTGTACTTTTGGTTATTTATTTTGTGTGGCTCGGTGGCATACCACTTGCTTCATACACACAACGGTAGTTCCATTTCCAGCACAGCAAACAATAATAAACACTTGGAGTATATTATTACTGAAGCAGCCAGCTATGGCCCTGGGCTACAATTATGCAATGTCCAACGAGCCCTTTCCCTCTCTGCCACTCTCTGCCTCCTCTGTGAACTCTTAAGCACTCATGGTTTTGAAATCCTCACAACAAATGTTACAATGGGAGGGGCTTTTGGCTTGTGTCTTAACAACCACAAGATGCAAGACGGACCACTCACTGTGGATTCCCTCCTCAGCTGCCCGAGGCAGCCTTTCTCCAAGGAGGCTGGTGGGAAGATCCATGTGGATCAAATCCTGAGAGAAACGTGACTTCTAGGTTCAGCCACCAGGATCACTCTGAGTGACTCACTACATAGCTGCCTCCGAGCAAAGAACAGTCATCAGTGAAGGGAAAAGAGGTCCTGGTGAAGAGACAGAAGGGGAAGAAGGAGGGGAAGAGAGAACTGGAAGTGGAAGAGAGAAGCCCAGAATAGAACAAAGGGGTAGGAGGAAAGAAAGGCCAGATAAGTGGGGTACATGGCAAGGGGGGGGAGAACATGAGGGAGGAGAAAGGGAAGAAAGGTGGAGGGGAGAGCGGGGCAGGAGAGTAAGAGGGGGAGACAAGAAGGGAGGGAGAAAAGGAGAGAAGAAGGAAGAGGGAAGGGGAGGAGCAGGAGGCAGAGGAGACGACAGGCTGCCAGCACTCCTCTTGCTATCCTGCCCTGGGGTCCCTGATAAGCAGTGCATTAACACGATCCTGGGCATTAACACGCTCCTGGCCACTTAAGCAGATGACTAAGCCGCACAGCCAGGCTGCCCCCCACACCCCCAGTTAGTCCTAATCACCACAGATAAGTGCGTGTTAATTATTTCAGCTCAGTAATTAGAACCTTCTTAGAAGAGAGAACTCTCTCTCAGCTAATGTGGTAGGTGCTAGAATGGGAAGGCTCACACAGCTACCTGGGCTGCTGTCTTAAACCAAAAGCACCTAGGCAGCACCAGGCTGGTGATAACCCCCATCCCCTGCCGTGTCCAGCTGAACAAGGCCCCTCTCTGCCCATATCATATCCACAAGAACACTGGAGTTCATCACAGCAAGCAGGAGTTCAGGCTGCCATTCTCACACACACTCCACAACTGACTGGACCGAACAAAGGTCTGCATCTCAGATCCTTGGGGACTGGGAAGGCTAGAATTCTACCTGGGAGACTGCTGGCCCTGGTACTGGGCCCCTCGTCTGCATAAGGCCTCAACCTACCTGGCCTTCCATAGGGCTCCCCTCCCCCATTACAATGGCAGAATGCCTAAGCATGGCAGCTGTTTTCCCAGCTAGTGACACAGGACAACCAGACCCGAGGACACAACCATTCGGACACCATGCTTTCCTGAGTCCATGGGCCCGGATGTGAGAAGGAACCCTGGGACCAAGGAGGCAGAATGTGCTACCCCTAATGCTGCAGACCATCCCCCAACATGGGGCTGAAGGTCACCACCCTCTGAGGCCAGAACTCCTCACACTTACCTGGGACGTAGACCCAGCCATCTCAGAATTCACACTGTGAGGAGTAGAGCAGGCAGGATCTGCATCAATACCATCTGTACCCTGGCAATACCACGAAGATCCCTTCATCCCTGCTGGCAGCTTTTTCTATTGTAGGAGACAAGGTCAGCAAGAAAGCCTCCCAGGGTTTGGTTTAGTGAGTTTCCTGTGGATTCCCCCACCACCACCCAAGGGACAGAGTTGAGATGGTCATGCTGGTCTGAAATTCACAGAGATCCATCTGCATCTGCCTCCTGACTGCTTGCATTAAGGGTGTTTGTTTGGTCTCTGTCTGACCCCCTCAAGCCAGAAGCATACCCCCTGTGACCTGCTGGCCACTGCCCACATTCAAGGGCAGCTCTCGGCTCCAGTGGCTAACTGTCTGCCAACACTGCACAACTACCCATCCGGGGACACTGAGAACAATGTGTTGAAAGCATACTCGAGTGGAAAAGTCAGTCTGGAGTGGTAGAGGCAGCCAGGTGACCATGAGTTCTCTAAATGTGCCCAGCTTTACCTGCATGGTACCACTTGACCCTAACCATCTTGTGAAGAGCTATGAGCACACATAACACAGGAGGGATTGTGACCCAGAATCTACCTCCCATCTGTGAAGAGTCTGAAAGCTGTTCTCTGGCAGGCCAGGCACCTTGGGCAGGCAATGGGTTACATACAAACCAACAAGACACTGCTGCCCCGAGTTAATAATTAATGAGCCTAAGGTTTAGTTATGAGGCTTACAAGCCTCTGACTGGTCCATGGTGATCTGTGCAGCTCACCAAAGCTTCCTTGCTTATTAAAGCCAAGCAGCAGTAAGCCTTGCCTTGGCCTGGGGCAGAGCCACACATCAATCAGATCCAGGCACTTCCTCAAATGAATGGCGCATGAGCACACCTTCACTCAGGATCACCCTCCATGAACAATAACGAGAACTGGGTTTCACAACCTTGAACTCAGCACCACAAGAGTCTTAATCAAGTTGAAAGGCTACCAAAAACCTCTTCAAGCCAAGCAGTGGTGGCACACGCCTTTAGATCCCAGCATTCAGAGGAGACAGAGACAGGTGGATCTCTGTGAGCTCAAGACCAGCCTGGTTTATTAAGCAAGCTCTAGGACAGCCAGAGCGGCAAACTATCTTGAAGAAAAACAACTCTTCATTTGGAGTTACCTCATTTTTTGGAGAAAATGTGAATTATTACCTTACTTGTTTTGGCTACCCATAACTGAAGGGGCTTCTCTGACCCTGTTGGCTGATATGTCAAAGCCAGGTGGGTCCTGGAGCGTCACACTCCACCCCACCCCCCAGGTCACCAACTGACCTGGGGACAGCATCTACCATGCTAGACCATGCTGAACTCTTAAACACAGATGAGCAGCAGTGCCAAGATCTGCCCAGGGGCTGCAGGAGCTCCAGGTCCTTCACCAATTCTGCATCCTCCACTAGCACCATGCCTGCCTCACAAGGATCCTACAGTTCCTGTTTTGTTTTTTAATCTGTGTATGACGTTCTAATTGTATTAGGACTGTACGTGTGTAGGATGTGTGTGAGTGCCCATGTAGACATCAGGGAACAACTTTCTCTTTCAGGAGCTGGTCTTCTCCTTCACAGTGGCTTCTGGGACTTGAACTCAGGTCATGCACGAACACAGACTGTGCACTGTGCTGGTTATGTGCTGTCACTTTTTGATACAAACTAGAGTCATCTAGGAAGAGAGACCCTCAAGTGAAGAACTGCCTCCACCAGATTCGCCCATGGCCAAGCCCATGGAACATTTTCTTGACTAGTGATTGATGTGGGAGGGCCTGGCCCACTGTGGGCGGGGCCATTTCTGGGGTAGTCCTGGGTTGTGTAAGAAACAAGCTAAGTGAGCTATGGGAAGCAAACCAGTAAGCAGCTATTCTTCTGGTGGTTAAACATCAGTTCCTGCTTCAGCTTCTCTTGATCCAGGCTGTGACCTGTAAACTCAATAAACCCTTTCTGCACCACACTGCTTTTGTCCAGTGGCTTACCAAGCAAGACATGCAGCCAGGGCCTTTACACACGAGCAACCTGGATGGCTGATCCCTGTGGTTTAACTCTTGTTCCCTCAGATACCCAACCAGTCTCCCTGAGGCTTAGAAGCGTGGCTGGACAGAGGAGAGCATCTCTGAGACATACAGCAGTAGTCTGATCAGGAGGAGCGAGTGCAACTCCCGTGAGCATGAACCCTGCAGTCTAAATAAGTGGAATGCATCTAGGCCCACTACAGCGTTGGAAAGCCAATCAGCCAGAATCTAACCACAACTACAGGTATTTCTCCAATGTGAATGGCACCTGGGTAACACTGGCAGTCAGGTGACTTTTACGTATGTCAGGGGGCGCCTCAACTGCAGAAGCAGCCTCCACCTGGGTATAAGGAAACCCAGGGAGGTCAGACTGAGCCTCTGTACCCGCCAGGGCTGGGACACTGAGGTTGGAGTCCTTGGGACAGAGAACACAGGGCAGGATGC
Source organism: Rhynchomys soricoides (assembly GCA_019843965.1). NCBI lineage: Eukaryota > Metazoa > Chordata > Mammalia > Rodentia > Muridae > Rhynchomys > Rhynchomys soricoides. The sequence continues at coordinate 4,492,588 of JADRCH010000135.1, forward strand.
TCTTTTCCTGGGGCTGGCATCTCCAAAGGTGAGGAGCCAAAGTCTGTTAGTGCAAGAAGGGTACAGCAGGGGCAACAGGAGCCAAACAGGGACCAAGCTGTCACCTCCCTCTCACTGGTCCCTCTCATGTCACCTTCCAGTTGCTGGGACAAAGCTTGGTGCAGCCCTAGCTTCGTGTCATAGCAGGGGCAGATGGGTTCAGGCTAAGAATGACTCTGAGAAAGAGGCATCAGTTCTCCAGGGAAGGAAGGAAGGAAGTTCATCAAGACTCCTGTGAGAAGAAGCAATTCTGACTCTAGAGGCCAGTGACTGAGACTTCCAAATCAGAAGACCAGATGCCATCCTACAAGACCTGGATAGGGGGACCCCACCCTGGAAGATGAAGCCTCAGAAAAGCCTCCCAGCTGCTCCACACCTGATAGCTCTGAAAGAAGCAGAAACCAGGCAAGCTGCCTTGGGAGACGTTTAGACCAACTGAGGCACCTGGAAAGAACACTCTTCAACATGTGCTGAGCTGCCTGCAGGTTCTGAGCTTTTGTGAGCTGTCACTCATGCTGGGTTGGACTTTGATGATGCACTGTCTTTGAGTCTTTGTGCTCCCCTAAGTGACCCCTCACCCATTTCCTGCAAGCAACCCCAATAAAAGTTATTGGTTCACCAAGTTGGACTCTGGTAGATTCCATACTTTGGTCTGTTGTGGGTTCCCTATGTGGGGCAAGTAGAAGTGTGTGTTGTTTCTCCCCAGGAAAAGTTTTGTGGTAGAACAGTGGGTTGTCCTTAGCACATGTAAGTGCTTGCCAAGTGATAACCAGTGAGCCCTTCAACAGCTCTGAGCCATGAGTCTCCATGATTTGCATCTTACACTTCAAGGAAGTAGCTGAAACCAAGGAACCTACTTATAGGGGATTCAGCTTCAAACTAGCTGCTGGTGCTGTCCCTCAGCAGCAGGAGTCTAGTTCCTCATGGGCTCTGACTGAGGGGTGAACCTGTGTGTGGGCTCCAAGTGCCCTCTCATGATGTCCCCAACATTTCTTACTCAGAGAGAAAGAGAGAGAGAGAGAGAGAGAGCGAGCGCTGTCCTGTCTGAAAGCTTTGCCACTGTAACAATATTGTAGCAACAGTTTCATAAGATCAGCTGGGACACTGAGAATTCAAAGGCTCAGACAGAGGGAAGGGTTGTCCTGAGAGTAATGAACAAAACTCTGTCTTACAATACTCCCTGACCTAGCTTTGCATGCTGGTGTCACCTCTCAGGTACAGGTTGCAACTCCACCGAAGGATGCACCAGGATCTAATGGCTTAATGCAAGCACAGCTGTGGCAGGTTGGTGCAACCTCAGTGAAGGGCTTCAAGAGAACTCGGGTCTCACCTAACCCTTGTACCCACTGCACCTAGAGAGAAAATCAGGTTCACCTCGTTAACAAGGCTAACTCCCCACCTTGACCAGCACTGAGAACCACTCACACAGCAGATTCTAGTATAAAAGGGTAAAGACTTAGAACCTATATGTTGGGTCCAGGGAAGCACAGCTCACCCAACAGCATTCGCATAGCATCTGGGAGCTAGTAGTGCCCTTTCCTGCAGGCTGGAGAAGGCGGACAGTAGGGCTGGGCTTCAACCACCCAGGAAGGCTAACAGGCCAGGGGGATATCTACCACTTTGGGCCCCGGAGCTACAGCTGGTCCCAATCAGTGCCAATGCACTGAGTTAAGACGCTGAGAATGCCCAGTGCTACACACCTCCCCCAACCGCAGCATAAGGCAGCTTTCTGAAGGACGCACTAATGCCTTGGAGGTGGGTTCTGAATCCCGAGAGGTCTTGACACACTGCAAGCACTAGAGGCTACAGACAGCCCACTCCCCTTCTCCACTGGCCCAGCTGCTAAGTGGCCTTTTACTATACGTTCCCACCTACGACCTCTCACTATCGGCCAGGATGGCCAACTTTCCAGACTCTGTCAGCTATTCTTCTTGTGCAAAGCCTCCCTCCTAACAGACAGCTGTCACGCTCCCTTCCTGGAGTAAAACAGTAGAGGAAGGCATCCCAGCCAGACTCTCCTGAAGCTCAACACTGAGATGGGACAAAAAGAGCCTCTTGGGGGAAGAGACAAGTGTTGTATGAACTTCCTTGGGGAGATAGAAACAAACATGTACACTCCTGGACAGGAAACCAAAGACTAAAAATAACCAGACCAAACTGGACCCGATGAGTGTGTCGGGCCGACTTACAGAGCACAAGTGACCCCAAATCAGCAGCACCACCAAAAAGACTCACCTTAGCATGGATGCCAACTTACCTATAGCCACGGATGGAGTTAACACTCAGTTATCTGTAACTTTAATTTTTTCAAATCCTATTTTTAATTATGGTTCTTAAACACTTTAACCTTCCTTGTAACCCACCACCCACCAGAGGTAGTGGAGAAGAGAGGGTTTTGGGGAGCAATTCCCGTCTGCGCTGTCTGGAAATCAACTGTTCAGTTCACAGGTTAGCAGGCAGAAGCAGCTCGATCTACCAGCAAACACCTCACGGATACACCAGCAGTCCAGTTCAGCAGAGTTGGGTTAACAACAGCGGTGACATGACCTAGCAGAAACAGCCAAGCCTCAGCCTCTGCTCAAGTCAGCAGGAGGGACCAGCAGGAAAACCAGGAGAAGTTCTCAGCTGTACCTCTCAGGGAAGCAAAGATCAGCAAGGACTTGAGACACACAAGCCAAGCTCTGTCTCCGTCACTCCGTGGAGTCCCATGCTCTCCACACATCACGTGCCCGCCACGTGCTTTGCCTCAGCACGGCTCTTGTCTCAGCACGTGCATCCAATCAGCTCAAGTCTGGGCAAGCAGCAACAAACTGCAGCACACCACCAGAAGTTTTTTGGTGCATATCTCTCTATAGAGTCCTGACAAATGCAGCTCAACTACACACTGTAAGGAGGATCAATACATGCGTGTCACTGGCAAACAATCCTCCATCACGTGTCCTTCCACATGCTTGCTTTAGCAGAACATCCTCTCTCCTGTGTCTGCTTCATCGAAATGTTCCTTCCGGAGTCTGCTTAGCCTTTCACACCTGTGTCCACTTTAGCAAAACGTTCCTTCATATGTTTGCCCCAGCAAAACCCCATCCAACCGACTTTCCAAAGAACCCTTGAGTTTCCATTTCAGTTACCTTCCACATTCGATACAGTGCATCACCTCCCAAGACTACAAGACCACATGCAGATGGGGCAAAAGGACACAGAACTAGCTATGAGGTGTAAGAAGTGGCTGGAATCTCAGATGTGGTCATTATCCAAAACTCTTTCCATGAAGAAAGCCCAACAGGCCCTTCACGGGTGACCACAGACATTCGGGTTAGGATGGCTATGCTGGAAAGACAGTTCTACACTGGGCTCTCAGGGGTACACTAGTGCATTAAGGAAGGACCAGGGGGCGGGGGGAGGCCAGAGGCAGGGGACCTAGGGGGGAACCCCCTAGACACATTAGGGTACATCAGATAAGCTCAAGAGTGGACCACCAAGGGGTGGGCATGAACCACTGGAGGACCTCAAGATGAGAGAGTACAACCAGCCTGGACACCTCTGGGGCCAGAAAGGCAAAGCAAACCAAACCGTGTTCAGTAGCCACCCAGTGCTCACCAAAGCCGCCTGTTAGTCTTGAGACCTTCAACTGCCATTGCCCTGGGACACTATAATTTGGCCCATGGTAACACCTTAAGTAGGTATAACTCAAAACATAGCCTCCCAGAACCAGAGCATCTCCATAACAACAGGGACCTTCCTAGATCCAAGACAACTCCAGGTGGCCCAAAGAAGGGAGATGGTCCAGAAAGCTGGAGAAAGCTACTGCTCCCCATCTGCCTGCTCAGCTGTGGCTACTCCCGGAAAGCCCCTCTGCAGCAGAAATGAGAATGAGAACATGAGCACGTAGAGGCAGCAAAGGAGCCTAACTGCACCCGTGGGCCCCACCATGCCCCTCTTCACTGTGAACAGTACAGACAGGGACCCAGAGTCACTCCAGGGTAACACAGGGCTGAGTGATGGCCTTCCTCGTGCCCAGCATCCTCACCAACATCCAGACTTTAGATTGTGCTTTGCTGCAATCATTATGAAGTAAAGTTTGATAATCTGCAACCCAAGAGTAAATGTGTAAACGGTGAGCCAATTGGCATGACCAAGCCTCAGCCCTGCAGCAGCTGTGCTGTGCTGCCACAATTATGTATCTGTCTTGCCTGTGTCAGTCACCCACAGTCTCAAAGGCAACCAGACGCTCAACTGATGAAAAAAAAGAATGTTTACCAATCTGAACCTTGTGGGAAAGTTTCAGATAATAACAACTCAAGATGTCAAAATAACCAACTGACAATTAGTTTTAAAAATGAATTACATAGCTACACAGTTAAAACACGAACCCTGATACAAATTCCAAAGACAAGTTATAAGGGATGAGAAGGTGGAGTGGGAAGAACGCTGAGAAACCCAGCAGGAGGAGTGAAGGCTGAGGTCTGTGCACTGGCTCTCACCGTGGGACACCGCCTAGCCTGCCATCCTCCCGTGAGGAAGGTGCAGGGTCCTGTCATCTCAGCTCTTCCCAAACAACCTGCTGTATGAGATAACATCCCCACGGCACAGAGGCTCTGCACCATACATCATTATTTGGCTCCCGCCTTTAACCCTTAATGCTAACAGGAGCCGTCACAATGCCGAGCATCTGCTGTGCACACAGCAGGACCAGTCCAAACATACTAACACACTGCACACTGGATACTGCTGAGACAGGCAGAAGACAAAACCACACAGAAAGGTTAAGTGACTTCCCTGAGGTCATGGGGCCGCCCAGGAAGCAAGAATTCATAAGCAGGCAGCCTGGCTTAGGCCCAAGCCCAACACTTTGCTATATATCCTCTTAGCCACATCATACCGGTCCTACAGAGGGACCCAGAGCCAGCTCTAGTGCAGTCCCTAGGTTGTCGCCAACCCCCGCAAGGTGGCCTTCAGAGTTTCTGTGCAACCCTTAGTAATAATCTCTATGCTTCGGCGGCCAGGTGGCAAAGCTGCCACTGTTTGTAAACCACTGGATTGCTCTCAGGCCCCACACTGGACCTGCTCCTAGACCCAGGCAGCTTGGAGGCCAGAACAGGCAATCGACAATATGTGCCACCCATGGCCCATTGGGGAGAAAAACTCTAAAATCAAACACTACTGATAGGATGACAGCCCAAGCCAGGAGGGTAGACAGTCCATCCCTTCCTAAAACAAAGGATCTCAACTCGCTCACGCCACCCCAGGCAGAGGATGCGTAGGCATACTATTCCCTGACTCTACCGCTGATGCTGCTGTTAGGTGCTCTTGGTCTCCCTCAGTCAGGAATGAGTCACCCCAGTCCTTACCTGCCTCTATGAGGTAAGCTGCAGTCACTGCCCTTTCACAATGACAGGCTTGGGCCTGGTCCTCAGACCACCCAGAAGCCCAGACCCTCCCCCTCTGAGCTTTCTGCTCAGCAGTTTGGATGGAGAATAAGCAGAGAACCCTGTAATCAGCACCCTCCTGACCTGAAACGGTGGTTGAGTACAAGAGGAAGACCTGGTATCTGTGCCTATGTCAGGGGCAGATTAGAAACAGGCCGTCCGGTGCTGGATTTCCCAGAAGCCTTATCACAGATCTTAAAACAGCCTGACTTTGCTACTATGTAACCTGGGGGACAGTCTGGTAATGTGTGCAAAGAAAAAACTTGCCAGCCCAGTGCTGCCCTAGGCCTACAGAGAAGCAAGACAGATGGCAGGGCTCAGAGCCTTTCAGGAATTACAGTGTCAAGCCTGATATAAATCGAAGTCACCAGGAATTACACCCTACAGAAAATATGCAGTATCACGCCCTTGCCAAAATTGCCAGTTACAAATACAAGGTGATACGTGGGACTTTTGCAATAACATCCTGTTGGAGGAACAAAAAGGAATAATACACACTTATTCTTCCTGCCCAGGATAAGGCAGGGTGTTGACACAGATATACAGGGCAATCAAGAAACCCCCATGGAATGGCCACACCAGCCCTGTTGAGTAAAGGGCTGTGAACTGTTGACGACAGCTTAGGTGACAGTGACCTGTGCCTACCTTGATTCATACTCAGCCACCAAGTGCTCCTAGTAGGGTATCAAAGGCAGAAATCAAGCAGCACAAATGGTGAATGCTTTCCTGCCAGGATCTTCCAGGACTTCAAAGCAACGCTGATAAAACCTCACTAAGTGTTTCTCATCCACCAAAGGGATGCCACAAAATACACTAGCTACCTTTTAAGTGAAATCTCAGTGTAAAACACAATTGCCCTCTGCAACCTGGCAACCCAAGGGGTCCTCTTTCATAGTGAATACTCCAGCATGTTTTCTGAATGGGTGCACACTCTCAGCTGCTCTCTGAAATAAGAAGTACCTGCCCATCTATCAGGACTCTGGGAAGAGTAGAATGAGGCCAGCCTCCTCTACCACAGAGAGGCCCAGAGAGCAACTGGGCTCTCACAGATGACAAAGAGCAAAGCCCTGACTGACCCATTCTGAGATGATCCTTGCTTACGGTTGATCATGAGAAATTGGAGTAAGTCTCCCCCAAACCACCCAAGTCTCTATAAGCTGGGCCAGGGCCCCAAAGCATCACCACAGGCTCAGCATCTCAATCCGCTGGACATATATGTCAGAAGCTTAAAAGAAAATCCAAGAACAGTGACCCCTAGAAATCCTGCCAGGATGAGACAGAAGCAGACGGTGAAACAGAGAATTCAGCAAAACTCAGGGGAGGAGCATATAGTTGGGTGTCTAATTATACATCTGCCAAGCTGCTTTGAGGGTCCAGAGCCAATAGTCCCCCTCTCTTGGGAAATGCTGTCACCAACGACAACTGAGAAAAGCAGACAGAAAGTGGCTGGCCTCAGAAAAAGTTTTGGGGATGCCTGACCCCAAATATTCACTTATGATCTCCTTTGTGTCTGTGTGCAAGAGTGATACATAGAAAAATCAATGTCTGATTAAGTCTGAAAGGGCTTTATCGGTGAGTAGAAAATAAAAACATTAAATAATAAGAAACCACATTATTTGGTTCAACGGACAGTCATTTCTTTCCCTTTCTTGTGCCTTGTTTGTGGCACACAAACTACAGAGCATTTTACAAAGAAGGGAGCCTGGAGGTTGATGAAAACGGATTACAGACAGAGAGAATGGAGTGGTGACCAGAAGTGAGCTGGGAAGGTGGGACTGCCTAGGCAGGGTGGGAGGGGAGGGAGAGGAGGTGGCCTCTGAAAGCAAAGGTTCAGCAAGTGGAGCAACAGGAAAGCCCAAGGCAGTCAGAAAGGTCAGCCAGGCAGCAAGGCATCCCATGCTGAGCGGAGGTTCTCTGCAGGACAGCAGCTACACATTCCCACTGTGAGCATCAGAATCGCCCCACACCTAAGGACTGCTTAATTTATAGGCAGCTTCAAGTCCGAGTCTTTAATTTGCCCAGGCTCCTCAGGTTCCCATCCCAAGTGATTTAGCTGAGAAAGACCTTTCATCTGAGGCTTGCTGATTTTCCAAAGCAAGGAGTCAAAGGCCACAACTGGTCTGGCCTTCCAGGAAGATATCAGAAGCTACTACAGCACTCCTGAACCTGAAGGCCTCCTTACTGCCTGTCCTGGGCTGACTGGTAGCCACTCTAGCTGCTTCCTCCATGGAAGCCCCCATGTTTCCACCCCCTCCCCCAAGGATACCTGCCCTGAGAACACAGCTGACAGACAGCTCTCCCCTGGGGACTCGGCAAGAGTCCCTTAGCAACTCCAGGCAGCAAAGTCACAGCTTCATCCTGCTCTCTATGAACACCTCAGATTCCTGACATGGCCTTCGCTACCAAGGGCCACCTCTCCAAATCAGGGTACCAGCAGGTTCTGGCTTCTGCCCTCTTGCAACTTTGAGTGATGAACAACTCCTCTGACACCTCCAGCTGCTCCTGGGGATAGAGCAGTAATGGAGACCCTTGAGTGCAGCAGGGGCTCAAGACCCAAGGATGACTCCCTGAGCTCTGAAAGGTGGGGACAAGTCTGTAAATACACGATGTCCTTCCATAGAGCCTAAACCAAGAACTGCCACCCTACCTGCCCTGCCTGCCCTTACAGACTAGCTCAGGAATCCAGAGTCTATCCCACAATACAGCCTAGTGAGTCTATCACATGCAGAACTACAGATGTCTCTGGGAACTGAGGCCCACAGGAGAGCAAAGGGCCAGCATGTGACGGGTGACTTGGCACTCTAACCAGATGCACGTGGTAACTAAGTGAAATGGAAGAAAAAGATCAGGCATCCCTGTGAAAGGAGATCCACTCTTCTGACAAAGTTAAGGCAATGACCCCCGGGAACACTGGTTCACTCTATCCAGTGAGCAGAAGAGAGGCTGAGCAATGAGGAACCTGGGGGCCTCGGGAGCAAAGGAAGACAGAGGCTCCGGCTTCACAGCTTGGCTGGACTCCTGCTGGCCATGACCTGCATGACCTCTGCCCCTGGACCCATTTCCCAGTACTGCCCTTCATGTTGTTCTGTCTGCCCTACCCCCCCATCCCTCCAACCACAGTGCAGCGAATATGGCAGTCGGCTGGGCTTCCAGGAAGATTCCAGACACAGTTATGTTCAACACACAGGGAGTCGGGAGAGACACTCGGGAAGAGAATGAAAGGGGCAGACCCTGGTGTCACTCTTCCATCCAGTGTAGCATCAAGGATACAGTGTACTGCAGGTCAGGCCAAAACCAGAGGGTAAGAGGGTAAATCCAATGCTGGACGGGAAGGAACCTAAGAAAAGGCAAGCAGCCTGCAGCTGCCATTAGAGCACCCCTAAGCACATAGGATACAGGATGCCTCCCCTAAGTCACCACCCCAGTAAGAGAAAGGGCATTATCAATCAAGGGAGTCTGGGAATCTTGGGGAGCCATGCCTACATTATGACAACTGGAAGACTTTCAGGAGGCAGATGCCACCACAGCCCAAGGGACTGTCTACCCACAAGCTCTGCGACCCTTGGAGAGTCTCTTGCCTTCCCTACCCTTCATTATCTTCAGTAGCATGACAGACACTTTAAGGACACACGTGGCATGCAGTGGGTGCCAAACAGGTATCTATTAGATTTCAGAACTTAGTAATCACAATATGTACCCTGAAAGGGGGCCACCACAGACCCCACCACAGACCCCACCACAGACCTCACTAAACGAAAAGACCCAGCCACAAAGCTGCAGCAAGAAGCAGCAAACAGTTAATAGCACCCTCAGCATGTAGGGCAGTTCTGCTCCATGCCATGCTAGCATCTGCTTATAACCTATGAGGGTGCTGTACCCAGTGTGTAGAGGTTGGCAATGCTGGGAACCTCCCACAGCGGAGAGAGTGGAGCCCAAGAAGCTGAAGCCTCCAACCACTGGCCACTGCTAAGACACACGCTACAATCCAATGGCCCTGATCCACACATTTCCAGGCATTCTTCTTCCTTGGAAGAGACGGGAGCTGCCCACCTTGAAGGGGGAAGCCAGCAAGGTAGCCTGGAAGAGACTGCTTACTTCACAGGGCACTTCTAGGAGGAAGGAATGAAATGCAACGGGCATTCACCAGGATGACAGCCTGCAAGGATAGGCTGGGCTGTGGGTGACAGGTTTAGCTTGGCCCAAGACAGCCACCCTCCACTGAAGTTTTGTCACAGCCAGCCTGGGGATGACGTACGGATCCTAGGAAAGCCCCAACTACAGCCCCAGAACTGAGAGTTCAAGTAGGAGAGGCCTTCTTCCCTACATACCCCGCCCCGGGGGATCATGACTACATGTCAGCCTGCTGACATAAACTCAGTCTGTTCAACATGACACACACTTCCGAGGCCCACACTACCAGACAAGACTAAGTGTGGGCATGCCAGCTTTACAGTCCAAACCATGTCAGGAGGGTGCTGGCAGATCCAGACCCACTTCAGGATGAGAACCTAAAAAAGCAAAGGGTCTCAGCAGGTGAGCTGACTGGTGTTGAAGCCCCATCCCCCATCTGCCGACTCCACCCCAAATGTGTCCATAGTCTCTGGGAAGTGAGACAGAGAGGGGCTACCAACCTAAGGTATATACTCCCAGGGGAGCCTCTGAGGCGGGAGTTGGTCAGGCCAAAGGTCAGGAAGTCTTCCCACCTAGAGAGATCAAGGCCAAGTACTGCTGTGGTGAGCTTCTCTGGTACATCAGAGTGACAGTGACCATCCAGCTAGGCAAACTACCTACCTGGCCCGGCCTGTTCTCGAAGCTCCTTGGACAGCCTTTGTGGGAAGCACAGCTGAGTTCTCTCATCAAAAGATACTTCACCAGGAAGGAACTGAGACCATGTGGGTGGACACGAACTTCTGCTCAAGGCAAGGCCAGACCTCAAGTCACAGACAAGAGGTGAGCGCTCCAGCACTCAGTACCCATAACACCTGTTTTGACAGGGAAGTGGGCACAGGAACCCTAGAGGGTGACAGAGTTCACCCTTAGCCGATCAACGTGGAAAGGGGGACAAGAAGTCTGCTTTCTCAAAAACACAAGGGCAGTGGGCAGGGAGAGACAAGCAATTAGAGCCGGGGGAGCTCTAGGTGCTTAAGACAGTAGCTACCAGACTGCCTGGCCTGGCTACATACATGACTCCCCTCTGCCTAGCCAGCAAATCTCAGTGGCACCATCAAGCCGAGCTCTCAAACAGGCTGCACAAGGAGACAAGGGCGAGACCTCAGGGAGCAGGGCTGGGCCAAGGCCCAGGTTTCCCCCTGTGCATTCAGCTGAGCCTGCAGGAGACTGTCCAAAAACTCCTCCAGAAACACCTGCAGCCTTCCTGGCCTCTGTCTGAGCTTCCCCCCAGTGCTAGGCAGCCACCTCTGAATATGACTTTGGGCAGGAGCATCACGACAGCCTTGGGTTGGCATTATGTTCGTGAGAAACCTGAGCCTAGGGCAGCAGCGGAGCTAACAGGCACCCCTGTCTTCCTACCACCTCTCACACACCTCTCCTTGACACGAAGGGCAGCCAACAACCCCGTCCCTTACCCCCGACTCCCACCCCACCTCAAACTCCCGTCACTCCCCTTCTTCCAGCAGACCAAAAGCCTCAGAAAAACTCTCCCTGCTCCCAGGGTCTCGCCACGCCCACCCCTCAGCAGCTCACCCAGCAAGCAGAGCAGACTATGGCCCCAGCTACTGGTAAACAGGTTTACTTTTACCTTTGCTGAGGTCCAGGGCATAAGTCACTATCATTCTAGTGTATGTGGGTTATAATCTGTCTCTAATGTGTTTGCACTCCCCTGGGCAGCCACAACAGAATTCTGGAGCAGGGGACTTTGTTTTCCTTAAAGAAGCTTATCTTACAGGTGTAGATGAGGCTATGCTGGGCTTTCCCTGGCAATCTTCCCACCTCTACTCCACCTCCAATATTGTTTTGGAGCAGGGTCTCATATAGCCCAGGCTAGCCTAGACTTGAAGGTGATATGTAAGTCACCGTGACCTTGAACTCCTGATCCTCCTGCTTCCATCCCTAAGTACCAAGATGACAGGCCCGTGGATGACAGGCCCGTGTGATGCTTAGTGCAAATGACCTCTCTTAATTGCACGCCTATCACAGGTACCTGCTGACAAAGGTCAGGACAGTGTGGCAGCCTCTTGTCATCCTTCAATAAACCCAGCTACTCCTCCTAACCAGGGATCAGGGAAGAGTGGGGAGCTTGGAGCCCATCCTGCCAAGACTCGGGGCAGCACCTACACTCTCACCATCATGGACACCCCCTCATGTCAGGGGGGACACCTCACCCACCCTGGCTACCGGGAACCCCACTACGACACCACAGTTCAGAGCTAGGACAGGTGTCCCTAGGATTTACCCACAAACGGCTCATTAACAGAACCCAAGGTTCAGTGTAAACCCTGAAGGAACCCTGTAGCCTGTCCCTTAGGAGGTAATGCAAAGAAGACACCAGGGCTTAGAATTTGCCAAAAACAAAGGCCTCACAGGATTCTGGCTCACTCCATTTTCTGGGGCTAGGGGATTTTTTTCTCTCATTTCTTTCTTTCCTTCTTTCTGTATCAGTTATTGATCACTTACTAACAGCATATAATCCTAAGAAATAAGATAAATAAAATAAACAAAGCCATGGTACAAGGATGCTACTCCCAACTTTGATGAGAGAACACAGAGGCAGAGACGAGCAGTGACTGAGAAAGGGTCACTGAGCAAAAGGAAGGAAGCGAGACGTCCCCCAGCAACGCTGGGGCCACCGTGCAATCACCATCCACTGTTACACCTACCTACTCAAGATGGTAGTGGTTCTCACCAAATCAGTCACGAATCAGTGAGCTAGCCAGCTTGCCATGGGAAGCCCTCTCGACAGGACAGCAGAGGCGCAAGTCCCTTCTCTGCTTTTAGAACCTACTGTTCTCCCATGAGCGTCCCCACCACTCTATAGTTCCAAGAGAACTGCCCAGTGCTTCCTGCCTAACTGCCAAACACCTGCATCTGAGGCCCAGAGTGGGGTGCAGCAGTAGTGCCAGCTCCCAGGAAGAGTGGTACCTCAAGCTCTTAGGCAGTCCACGAAGGGCCCTGCAGTCTCTCAGCTGAGCTCACTGCTCTCAGACGGGGAACTCTTCCTGTTGCTACACTTCAGCCAGGGGCAGCTGCCTTTCAACAGAAATCCCTTCCTTCCTATGCAGCACCATCCACTGCCAGCATTCCAGGGCCCCAGGGAAACTTAACATGATTAAAATTTTAAAGCATTCAAGATGCTCAAAGGAAAGGCATTCTTGAAGTGCAAATCATCAGTTTAGGGAGGCAAGAGTAAATATGGCAGGGGGAGCTACCTATACAAATGAAATGCAATTTTAAACATCATGCACAAATTGCTTTAACACAGAGCCTCACTAAGCCCTGCGGAATCGCAGCATCAAGTCCGGGCTTTGCAGCAAATGCTGACAGTTGGGTTTCAGCTCCTTAGTTCATTCAGTCCGTAGTCTGAGGTGAGCTGACTTCCTGGGTTTTGCTAAATGGAGAACAGCAGTTCTCAGAGTTGTTGTTTAGCAGGCCGGGCACACAGTGCACAGCCTGGCCTGGCTGCTGAAGCAGCAGAAATCCTAACAGGATGCCCTCAGACAATCCCCAAAGCACAATCCTAAAGCCTGGGGCCCCATGGGAATAAAAGAGCAGAGCATGAAGAACTAACTGAAGATGGAACAAGAGCCCGCTGTGATCAGTACCAAACAGGAGAAGAAATGCTGTCTAACTTACCGCTAAAAAATCTCTAGGCTTTCAGAAACACTGCCATTCTTATCCTCACATTCATGTTGTTCAGGCTAAAGGAATCACACATTTTCTCTTACCAAGAGGGTGAACTAAATGTGGGGAGCCTTCTAGTGTTTAAACCCACTAAGGGATTCAAGATGGCACTCCACAGTTTGGGGGCATCCTCTGCTTCTCTCAGGATCCACCTTGCTACCTCTCAATAGGAGCACTGCTGAAACTTCAAAATCTACCGCGGTTTACACACCACTTTCTTGCCCTGCAGATCACGAAACCGTGATACACTGAGCCAGGACTACATTTTATGGTTCACTGACAAAAGAAACCGGGTCTTCGATCTGCTTTTTCTATAGGGTCTCCATCAGATCACAAAGAGGTCGTAGGCTTTCTTCACACCTAAAGCTTGTACCTCTTAGGCATCCAGAGGACTTTAATGGGGAGATCAGACAACTGCTTGCCAACGGACAGCCCCAGAGTTAGGGTGACATCCGTGAGAGGTTGATGCCACAGGTGCCTTTCTACATACCTGTGCTGACCCAGACTTTGTGAGTTTGCTTTCTCTTTGTGTGGATGGGAAAAAGCATTGTCAGCAGCCAGGCTATTCCCAGGGCGAGGGAAGTCTCCTGGGGAAGCAAAGTTGGTACAAACCACACTTGCTCAGAGTCACTGATGGTTCTCAAAAAACTGGCTGCTGCCACCAGCCACACGTACTAGACTTAAAAGCTAGCAGGGACTCCCAACACACCAACCATTCAGAAAGCAGGGCTGAGAGTCAGTGTCAACCCCACACAAGCCAAGCATAGGGAAACAGTTTCCACTTTCGCTACTGAAAACAAAAACGAATCCTGAACTCGTTCCAGAGCCAAAAAGACACTTCCACCTTCCTCCCTTCTTCCCTCCGCCCGTAACTGCAGCTAGGAATAACTTGAAGATGCCAGAGGAAAAGGGAGTCAGCCATGTGCCTTTGACATTCAGCGTCTGACTAGGGGTAAAGTCGGTTCATGGACTCTATCCTACTCAAGACCCTACCTATCCCCTAGCTCCCTTGGCTGTGGTCTACTTCCATTCTTTTTTTGGTCGTGTAGTGTTACTCAAAATCAAGAAAGGAGGGCTACAAACCTTTGTAAAAGATAACTATATTTTGAAACTCATTAGCTAGTAAAACATCACAAACCCCTCCGGAGCAGACAGCACCAACCAAGGCAAGAACCTCCGTGTCCGCTCGGTACCCAAGCCGAGGCGAATCAGAACCTGTAAGCACTAAGCGACTGATGGTTCTCACGGCCTCACCACCGAACCCATCAGATACACATACTGAGAGGCTAGGAAATGCAAGCGCAAAAGGCTAGGCAGTTTCCCGACGCTGTGAGGGGCCAAGGGCCGAGGTGGGCAGTGTAGGAAGTAGGAGGGGAGGTCTGTCAGTCCTCATTGCCTGCCGGGGTGCTGGAAGAGGGGGATCGGGCGGAATCACGCCTCTGATCGCTGGAGCACCGGGGTTCCAGCCCGACCAAGATCTCCAAGATCTGGGCGCAAGACGCGAGGGTCGCGGGTTCCAGTTGGGAGGAATGTGGCTCGGGGAGCACCGGGTCTCGGGTGACAATGATCCCCAAGATCCCGGAGCAGGGAGTGGGGCTACGGGATGATCTGGGCGGAGAAAGGAGCAGGGGGCAGGGAGTCTGGCGGGAGGGTTGTCCCTACGATCCCAGCACAGGGAGTGGAGCGCAGTGTCGCCAGCGAGATACAGCTCCCAAGATCCTGGCGCAGGGAGGTACGTGGCTCCGGGTGCCGGCGCCCAGCGTGCGGGAAGCAAGTCGCTGTACCCAGAGCCCTGGGTGAGCAGAACAGGGCCGGGGCTCGCGCCGCTGGCCTGAGAGCCGGGAGAAAACTTGAGGCGCGCGTCCGGGCCAGGGTCCCCACGGCTGCTGCCCCAAGCCGGGGAGCACTCTCCGTGTACGGCGCCTCCCCACCGCAGGCCCGGGTCGGCGCACAGGCCTCGCGGCACTCACCTTCCTGCCGGCGCCGCCCCCGCCCGCGGCCAGCGCGGAGCCGCCCCCCGAGTACATGTAGTAGGCGATGCCCAGCACCCAGAGCAGCGCGAAGCACAGCAGCATCCGCGAGCGCCGCCGCATCCTCGCTCTGGGCGGCCGCCGGGCAGCCTGGAGGCGCGGCGGGCGGAGCGCGCGGCGGGCGGAGCTCGGGGCGGCGGCGCGGGAAGACGCGGCGCTCGGCGGGCGGCGCTCGGCGCTCGGCGCCCGGCAGGAAGCGGCGGCCCGGCGGCGGGGTCAGGGAGCAAAGGGCGACCAATCGACGCCGAGGGGCGGGAGCGGGGGCGGAGCCGGGTCTCCATAACAGCGGCGCCCCGCCCACTGCGCGCCCCCGGGAGTGGCAGGTGGAGGCCGCGGGAACGTGCGCGCGGTTCCCCAAAGACCTGGAATGGTCCAGTCTGCAGAGGTCGCCCTGGCCCGTGGTCCGTCTCATTTACTATTTGGGCAATAGTGGGTTCTTGGGTTTCGATTTTTGATTTTTGCTTTTAAAACAAGCAAACAAACAAACAAACAAAAAACCCTCAAGGTCTCATTCTATAACCCAGACTGGCCTCGAACTCAACATCCAGCCTGAGCTAGCCTCAAACTCACAGCACTCCTTTTGCATCAGACTCCTGAGTCTTGGGATGACGGGCACTCACTGCCCTGCGGTCTGAACAAGACTAAGACAAAGAAGGCAGATTTCAAGGAACTTGCGTGTAAGGATGACCCTACCTGCTCTTAAGAGCAGAATGGTGGTGGTTTAAAATAAACATGAAAAAGAAGGGAGAAGGATGGTAATTTATGTTTTTAAATCTTTTCGGGTTTTATTGGTTGCTTTCTTGAAGGAATGAGGTGAGCAGAGTAACCCACTTAGTAGAGCAGGCAGCAGCGAGTTCTCTGACAGCAGCTCTGGTGACTGTAACCTTGTCGGTGCCCTTGTGACTCTCTAAGTCCCTGTGTCTGGAAAAGAATTTCCAGTACTTGAGAGCCTGCAAATATTTCTGAGTTCTGCACAGACTGCAGGAGGAAGGGACTCCCTGGGCAGTTAGTCTACTCAGTCCTGAACAAAGATCACAGCAAGCCCTTGGCTACTAGGCTTTTGAGCCTCACCTGAACTTCAGACTCTCAGAAGTGAGGAGGAAGAGCCACTTAGTTCCAACAGACACCCCATTCCAGCAGACACCACATTCCTGCAGTTACTCCATCCCAGCAGATACCCCATTCCACCAGACACCCCATTCCAGCAGACACCCCATTCTACCAGACATCCCATTCCAGCAG
>JADRCH010000135.1:4509191-4565404 GCA_019843965.1 Rhynchomys soricoides
AGACACCCCATTCCTGCAGACACCCCATTCCTGCAGACACCCCATTCTTGCAGATGCCCTTCACAGAAGACAGGTTTGTCACACCATAAGGAGAAGTTCCCTTCCAAGTACTAGAATCAGAGCACTATACTGACCAGGGAAGAGATCTGTCAAACACTGAAGAGATGACAGGCTTGAAAATACCCACAGTCTTGGGGAAAGTCGGAGAGGTGGGAACAGCCATTGCCCCTCAGAGGCCTGGTAGTGAAGGGAGTGAAGAAGAAGCAAGACAAATCCCAAAAGAGAAGAGTGGCCCCTCCCCCAGCACAGCATCATCTGTTGAAAACTGCAGAGGACAGAAGAGAAAGTCCCCACCAGGAACCCTGCCCCCAAATGCTTCCTATCTGAGAAGTCAAAGGATAGCAAAACTGCTACTGCAAAAGCAAAACAGAAAATTAATCACATTGCTGAGTGTGGAGAAGGGAATCCTAACATTTCATCTGATTATGCTCCCCAACACACACACACACACACACACACACACACTGACTGATGGTGGTTGTGTCACCTGTGATCTCAGCACTTAGGAGGCTTAGCCAGGAAGATCGAGAGACAGAGAGACACAGAAAGAGGGGGACAAAGAGAGAGACAGAGAAGAACAAGGAGGATGAGGAGGATGATGACGATGAAGAAGAAAGCAAAGAAGATGGAAAAGAAAATGAAGGAGAAGAAGAAAAACTCATAGTCTGGAGAGATGGCTCAGCAGTTAAAGTCCATGCCAGTGAGAACCAGGAGTTAGAACCCCAAGAACCCTCCTAAAATGTGGGTAGGCTTGGTAGCCTACCTGTGGTACAGTGCATGAGAGGTAGAGGCAGGCAGTCTCTAGGGCAAGCTGGCTAGCTCAACAAGCTGAGAACCAGCAGGCTTTAGTGTAAGAGACCTTGTTTCAGTAAATAAGGTGGAGAGCTCTGAAAGACCGCACCACAGGTCAACTTCTGGTCTCCACACACACATGTATACATGTATGACATGTCCCCACCCAACAGGAACATGTGAGCTCTGGCCTTCATATACATCTATTCATACATGCACTCATACACACTCACACATGCATATAAACGTGTGCACATTGTACACGCATTCAATTTGAAAGGATGGAGAGGAGAGAAGAAAGGAAGGGAGGGAGGGAGGAGATCAGAGATGAGAAAAATGAGTAAAAAGGTTCAGATAGAAGTTGTTGAGAACCAGGAAGAGGAGCCAAGTCCATTGAATTGGAATCCCTGAGAAGGAAACTTCAAAAGTAAAACAAAGTTGATTTTACAATGTTAATAACTGAGCTGGTGGTGGCACACACCCTTAATGTCAGCAAGCAGGAGGCAGAGGCAGGAAATCTCTAAATTCAAGGCCAACCTGGTCTATTGAGAGAGTTTCAGGACAGCCAGGGCTACACAGAGAAACCCTGTCTCAAAACAACACTCCTATACTCCACCCCCCATGAGCAAGACTCTGGATTTGAGCCCAGCATCATCACCACCCAAAAGTACTTTCCAGTTTAACCAAGTTATACCTTAGCACTTGTATTAGATACCACTTACTTAAACCGGTAGAAGGCCTGTGTGCCTCCGTGCCTCAGTGGATAATGTGCTTCCTGCACCCACAGAAGTCCGACAAGGCAGTGCATGACCCGGACTCACAGCTGCTCCTCCGATGAGGTGGGAGATGGAGACAGGAGAATTCCGAGAAGGTTGCAGGCCAGCTAGCAACAAAGAAACCAAATCTCCAGCAAGATGGAAGGTGCCAGCCCACACAGGAAGTTGTCCTCTCATCTTCACATGTATGCCATGACACACACACTTCCACAAACACATATCACACTAC
The DNA here is from genome assembly GCA_019843965.1 of Rhynchomys soricoides. Taxonomy (NCBI): domain Eukaryota; kingdom Metazoa; phylum Chordata; class Mammalia; order Rodentia; family Muridae; genus Rhynchomys; species Rhynchomys soricoides. Next base: position 4,511,049 of record JADRCH010000135.1, read on the forward strand.
ACACATACACAGAGAGAGAGACAGAGAGACAGAGAGACAGAGAGACAGAGAGACAGAGAGACAGAGAGACAGAGACAGAGACAGAGAATTCGAAGACAAGGAAGACATAAAGATGCAGCAGGTAGGATCACACTTCCTACGAGAAATGCAAAAAGTAAGGCAGCAAGAAAATGCATTCACTCAGCGCTCAAGGCAAGAGTACCCACCAAGGATCCCACAGCCGACCTCCAGACTCATGGGCTACAGATAAACAGGTATGAACCAACCGTAAAAGTTCGGAAGCCACACACTGTCATTTGTTCAGATCCTACTTTTAATGATGGTTCGTACATGCTTTAACCTCCGTTGTAGCCCACCACCCACCAGAGGTAGTGGAAAAGAAAGGGGGGGGGAGTGGACCTGTTCAGAAAGGTTCTTTGGAGCAACTCCTGTCTGTGTTGTCTGAAAATCGACAGTTCACAGGGCAGCAGCAGCAGCTTGATCCACTCGCAAACACTTCACAGATACACCAGCAGTCTAGTTTAGTAGAGTCAGGATAGCAAACAGCAATGGTGGCATGACCTAGCAGAGACAGCCAGGCCTCAGTCTCTGCATAAGTCAGCAGGAGGGACCAGGAGGAACACTAGGAGAAGTTCTAGGCTGTGCTTCTCTAAAGGAAGCAAGATCAGAGAAGACCCACAAGCATCGCACGGCCAGCTCTATAAGCAAGCCCAGCCCAGCCCCACCAAGTCCTGTTTACACCCTTCACACATCCCGTGTCCTCCATGTGCTTCCTTAGCATATATGACATTCCATCTCAGCACTGTGTAAGCCGTGTGTGGGGCTTACACAAATCTACAAGCCTACTATTTTGGGGACAGGAGGATCGCTGGGGCTTGCTGGCTGCCAGCCTCCCTCCAGGTTTAGTAAGAGACCTTGTCTCAAGGAACTAAGGCAGAGAATGACAAAGCAGGGCACCAGACCTCTATATATGAACATGCATGCTCACGTGTGCATATAACACACACACACACACACACACACACACACTCTCACATACACACATTTTTAAAAAGGGATTGAACTGGTCAGGTTTGACTACATGTGTCTTACAAAAATAGAAATGTCCACAAATGGCAAATTGAAGGAAATTATGTCCATATACGTAGGTAAAGGAAAGATATTCCTGGTATGTAAAAAACTTAAACACTAAGAGGGGGGGTTCTCTAAGAAATAGGCGGAACTATAAACAACTCCCTGTAATGCTCCAAAAAGAGCCCGTAAGTGTGCGAAGATGTTAAGTTTCGCTCCATTTCAGATTAAAACTACAGAGATACTATTTATCCCCCTACAAACTGGCAGAAACTCAAAAGCTTGACAAAACACTGTCAGCAAGACTATAAAAAAGAATAAAGCAGACTTCTGTGAACAGATATGCAGTGATTTTCAGGACACACTATGATACTAAAAAAGCAAGTGTCAGAGAGCATTATCATATGCATATATATATATATATACATACATTATATATATACATGAAAGAAAATAAGAAAACATAAATATATCTGCTTGTTTGGGTAAAACACACACACTAATGATAAATCAGAAAACATTAAGATTTGTGAGCCAAAGCTGAGTATAGTGTCTCATGCCTGTGAATTACAACACTTAAAAGCTAAGGCAGGAGAATTGAGGCCAGCCTCGGCTACCTAGTAAATTCAGTCCAGCATAGGCTATAGTATGAGACCTCTGTCTCATTAAGAATGAAAGAAAAAGATTAGTGAGCCGCAAAGACCCCTAGAGAAAGACACACGAGATGGGAGGAGCAATCGCTCTGAATCTTTTCTAAGTTTGATAATGATCTACATGTTCAAAATAAGAAATAAGGAGCTGTGGCTCAGTTGGCAGGATGCTCTCCTTGAATGCATGCCCTGAGCTCCAGCCTGGCACCACGTAAACCAGATTTGGTGGTGGATGCTTATAATCCCAACACTCAGGAAGTAGAGGCAAGGGAAGAGAAGTTCAAGGGCATCCTCTGCTACATAGTAAGTTTGAGGCTATCCTGGGCTACATGAAATCGTTCCTGAAAAAAGAATTATACACGCCAGGCCGTGGTGGCGCACGCCTTTAATCCCAGCACTCGGGAGGCAGAGGCAGGTGGATTTCTGAGTTCGAGGCTAGCCTGGTCTACAGAGTTGAGTTCCAGGACAGCCGGGACTACACAGAGAAACCCTGTCTCGAAAAACCATAAAAAAAAAAAAAAAAAGAAAAAAGAAAAAAGAAAGCAGCAGAGAAGAGGAAAATAAAAAGGAAATTCCAAGCCTCACATCCGAGCCCAGCTGTTGCCAGTGAAGAGCACAAAGAGCAAAGAATAAACGGTCGTCCTTGTTTAGTCTTTGCTATGCATCCAAGCACGACTTCTGATCTCTCTGCCTCTGGCTTCTTAAATTCTAGGATTGTTGGTATGCACCACCATGCCCAGCCTTTTTGTAATGTTTAAACAAAGTGCTTCGACTTTATACATTTCAGCCTAGAGAATGAAAGAATTGCAAAGAGTTTTGGCCCTTCCTTATACGGTCTTTTTTCTCTAGCATAATGGGTAGAGACATTAAACTATTTTATTCATTACATCATCCAGCAAATCATAAAGCTATTGTTTGGGGAATTAGGAATTTCATTATTTGAGAATAGAGAAAGGCACAGAATGTTCCTACAGACTAGATTCAAGGCCAACGGTGAACTCACGCCACACACATCCACCCCTAGTATTCAAGCACTGTAAATATATACATACATATGTGTGTGTGTTTATGTGTACAGATACAAATTGATACAGATCGATACAGATGCAGATATAGAAACATATGTTTGTGTTTATATAGAGAGAGAAACAGATAGATATAGATACATACATGTGTTTATGTATACAGATACAGGTAGATACAGATATAGATACATATATGTGTGTGTTTATGTATGTAGAGACAGGTAGATACAGATATAGATACATATGTGTGTATTCATGTATACAGATACAGATAAATACAGATATAGTACATATGTGTGTGTATTTGTGTATACAAATACAGATATAGAGACATATATGGGCTTTGGTCAGTTGCAGCCAGCAGACATGAGTGCACCTCTCCCCCTGTAGTGGTTGGTGTTGTCAACTTGACAGACTCTAGAATCGCCTTAGAGATCAGCCCCTGGATATACCTCTGACTATACCTCTGAGCTAGTATCTTGATTACATTAATTGATGCGTTAAAACCTATCTTATTTGTAGGCCTCACATTCCCTGGCCAGGGGATCTGGGAGTGCTCAGGAAACGGGGAAAGTAAGAGAGGCACCGGAATGCATTCAAGCCTTTCTTCTTTCTCGACTCCTTCAAACTCCTGCTGCCGCAGCTTCACCGCCATGATGCACTGTCACCTGAACTATAAGGCAAACAAGCCCTTCCTCCCTCAAGTTGCCTTTGTCAGAGGGTTTCATCCCTGCAACAGGAAAAGGGACCAAGTTGTACCCAGAGCTCCAGCCCCTGAGACCAAGCCACTCTCCGCTCTAAGCACCGCTTCTGTGAGAAATGATTGGACGCTACTGGAGAGTACTGGATGAGTCTGGGACATCTCGCTATAATAGAAAGTCAAGAAAGGCAGGGAAAAAAAGGAAAGAAGCTAGCATCACAATATCAGGACACCATGGGGGGGCAGGTTGTAGTACCAGCCACCCCCACGAAGCCTAAGAAGCTCCCTTCAAAACAAATATTGAAGAAAATCCAAACCTGTGAGTCCATACTGGTCATGATGGGTAGATGTGTGGTGAAAAGGGAAACTCCAGATGATGTGGGAAGGAGTGGGCTGTCACCTTTGCAGCAGACGCACAGAAGATGCTGTGGAGATGACTCTGGATAAAGTGCTGGCTTCACTCACATGAAGACCTCATTTGGAATCTGCAGCATCCACACAAAAGGCCCGACATGCTAGCACACATCTCTAATCCCAGCACTGGAAAAACAGAAATAAAATCCAGAGGCTTGATTCTAGCCAATCTCCAGGTTCCGTGGGAAACTCTGCCTCACAAGTGAAGGTGGAGAGGGCTGGGGAATTGGCTCAGTGGCTAAACTCACTTGTTGCAGGGACCCAGACGGATTCCCAGCATCCACACTGAGATTCACAACCAGCCTCGGGGCATCTGGGTACCATGTGTAACCTTTCCACCCTACTGGTACAACTTTCCTGTAATTTTTAAGGCATTTGAAAAGTAGTTTTAGTTGCTGAAATCTGACAGTTAGCTTCATTTCAAACTGGCAGAGAATAGAGACTATCCTGTTAGGGACGCACAGCTTGGGTCTCTAGATTGGAGGTGCAGTGTGTGGCTTCCATACTTGTTGTGAATCAAGCAATGAGTACTGATGCTCCCCTGGCAGGGCACGGCTCTAGAGCTGTCACACACAATCTAATGTTTTCATTCCAGAAGCCTAGAGGGCTCTGCTCCCTGACTGTGTAGTTGTTGGGTAGAAACAGCTATATGTTTTTAGTAACAAGAGAACATGGCTCCAGTATCATTGTTGTCGGCTCATGGACCACTCACTGTGTCTGAGCCTCAGGGTCTTAAAACCGTGGATCAGTAATGAATGTGGAAGCCAGGCAGTGATGCTCAACTTTAATCCCAGCACTCTGGAAGCAGAGGCAGGAGGATCTCTGAGTTTGAGGCCAGCCTGGTCTACAAAGCAAGTTCTAGGACAGCCTGGGCTACACAGAGAAACCTTCAAAAAACCGAAGGTGAGGGATGAAAGAATGAAGGTAGAGACCACCAAAAATTTGGCTACAACAGAAGTTTTCAAAATGCACAATGAGCAAAAATTCAGAATTGTGTAATGAATCTGAGGTGTTTCTGGCTGTGCTTGGCCGTGTTATGTCATGAGATTTCACTACAGCCTCAGTTACACACACACACACACACACACACAGCACATGCATGTGTACTGCGCATGATGTCATACCAGTCAACAGCAACCAAACACTGGAACGACTAAGCTCAGATTCAAGACTTCCGTATGCTGCTACCACCTGATTGCATTTTCCGTAATCCAGTTTTCTGACTCAGTAGAAACCTGATGGTTTAATCATAGGGAACAAAGATTTTTAATAGTTTTCTACCTTCTCTCCCAGCACATATCAAACTGATGTGATCTCTGGGCTGCATTAGAATGTTGATTTTAAAAGCTGGTGTTCGAGACGCTGACTTGAGTTTCACTTAAAAATTTGTTAAATGAATTGTGGCTTGGGGTTAGGACTGAATTTCCAATAATTTCTGAAATGTCTCTGAACATACTTATTCCATTTTGTACTATGTATTTATGTGAAGCAGAGTTCGTAGCATTGACAATTATAAAATCAAAATATTGATAAACTCTGAAAAACTCTGACGATGCTCAGTGTCCTAAAGTAGCACATATTCTGCCAACATTTAGTGTGGAGGCCAAAGGTCAACCTCAAGTTGGTTGACAAGGTCTCTTACCAGGACCAGAAACTCAGCAAGTGGGGTAGGCTGGCTGGACAATAAGTACAAAGGTTTCACTCGCCTTCAACTGTCCCCATGCTGGGATTTCAAAGACATGCCACCATGACATGTGGCTTTTCCCCTGGGTGCTGGGATAGAGCTCGAGTCTTCAGACTGCCCGAGCCATATCTCTAGGCTCTAGGACCAGAAGAACATCAAGCACTGATAATGAACACTCAGAATTCTCCCTGCTCAGAGTCTAAACCATGTGTACACAGAGGCTTTTGTCAAGATATTAAAATGTCCTTCCTGGGTTCTACCACACTCCCAGGAGCTGCTGTGGCTGGAATTCATGAGGAGGATACTTTAGTATCTATCTAGCTGTTAGCAGCTCTTAGTGACATGAGGCACGATGGTGACCACCCTCTGTGCCTGCCCAGAAAGTTCCAGACTTGTGCTGTGAATGAGAAATGCTTTGTCACCAAGGTTTAGGCTAATGAATTCCATCACCCTGAACCTGTGGAGAGGAATGACAAGCTCACTGTATGCTGGGTGCTAGTCGCAGACAAGGTGGCCACTATTTTATGTTGTTCTTAGTGCAGTGTGGGGGTAAGGTGTCTCCAGAAATCAGCTCTAAGGGTGATAGAGCCAGAGAGCTTAGGTTGTGAGTGTGTGCTTGACCACAGGCACTGCTCCTCTCTACTGTTCAGCATGCTGACCAGAGAGACCCGGAGCTGGTGCCTGGATGCGCCCAGAAATGTTGACTGGCTGTACAATGAAGCTATAAGCACTTTCCACAGACAAATTGCTTTGCAGCAAAAATAAAGGATGCCAAATCCTGCTTCTTTCACCTCAACTCTCTATGAAGAGCTTTGAGAAAAGTTCCTCTGTGTGCTAGAGGCTGAAACCACATGGGCAGTTACACAAGCACTGTCTCCCCTCATTCTTGGAGCACTGTGACTGGAACTATCTGGCAGAATAACTCTCACAAGATGAATCTGCAGCCTCCTGGGAGCATAGAAGCAATACTGCTCCCTCTGTGAGGGCTGTCAGGTCACTAAGAGTGTCAGGTGAACCCTAAGAGGGGCTGTTTACATGATGGAGAGATGCTTTGTTTCCCAAACTTTCCGTTAGCCATCTTGGAGCCTCCCTAGGTCCAGGGCTATGGGGAGGATATGGCTGGAAGCTGAGTGGTTAGTGTCATGGTCTCTTATAATTCTGGATTGCTCTTTTCTCACTAAAGCATCCAGGCCATAGAGCAAATGGGCATAACATGGGAACCCATCCACGACAGCCCAATATTCTGGTGTCAGCAAGAGCAGGGCAGAACAGATTTACTTTATCAGAACTTTCTGGGTTCTGGAAGGTTTCAAAATAGACTACCAGACTTGATTTCTTTGTTTTTGATGCTTTGTTTTGAGATAGGATCTCAGTTATCTCAGGCTGGTTTCAAACACCTCGTTTAGTAGAGAATGAGCCTTGGACTCCTGATCTTCCCACCCATCTCCTGAGTGCTAGGGTTACCACCAAACCCAGTTTTTGTAACACTGAGATTGCAACCCAGTGTTTCCTGCAGATTAGCCAAACACTCTATTCATTGAGCTAAGGGGTCCAGTCTGAAAATGCCCTATATATCATAGATTCAACAAAAAATGTACAGTTCATAAACATGTATCATATGGGAAGGGACTTATGTACCAGACTAAAGGTCCAGTGAGGTCTGTACATTAGGTTTTGTCTTGTCCTCGCTGGGCTGTGTTCCTTCTTCCTGAACATGTGGCAGAAACCCTGGTGACGTAAGGGTCTTCTGATCTACAACTGGACATAGTAGATCCTCGGAGGGTTCACTAGCTCCTCCATGGGAAGGCACAGGAGGTCATCGGCTTTGGGAGAGGGCTTCTAGTCTGAAGAGCCAGAATTCTACTCTTTCTAACTGCTTGGGGGGGGGGGTAGGAAATAGAGGCACAGGGAATAAACCTACCTAGCTTTTGAGCCTTCTTCCTCCAGATCAACATGCCATGCTTTGAGGTATCATAGTCTGATCCTCAACCTGGACGTTGAGGTGACCTACAGCCCAATACATGTTCTCATTCGTCATTCTTGCTCCCTTGGGGCCACTTTGCTGTGTACTAAGAGGCAGTCTTCCTATCCAGTCTCTTCCCAGCTATGTTCAGGACTCAGAGTAGTTTTGCCTCCATGGCACCCCGAGAGGGAGGCTGCTCTTACCTGGGCTAGGAATCAGGATGTCAAAGGTACAACACCCTGCACATGTCCACATTCAAGGATGCTTTGTCTGTACACATCCTTTTCTGTATTCTGAAGCAGAGTCCGCCTGGCCATAAGGTGACATCCCTTCATCATCAGGAGACTTTACTCCCCCTCATAAAGTAGAGCCACTCCTTGCAGGATGCCCCGAGTTTATGCTGTGGCCTATTTCTAGAGATCCAGCCTCCATCTCCCAGTGGATCTAGGCTCCTGATAATTCAGAGAGGCCTGTTTGAGCCCCTGCTTTGTGCTTTATGTAGTGATTTTTCAAAGTGCAGAGTCTTCTTGGAGGATGGATGAGGCACCATGGAGGCTTTGGACTGCCATTGTGGAAACCACCTACCTGAGTCTTCACCAGCCCAGAATCAGAGAATGGGACTGGGCTGTGTGAATGGTGACTCTGAGATTTGCCTCAACACACTAATGGGTGTGTGGGAACCAGACCAGAACTCAACATAAGGTCGTTCTTGTCTGACCCCAAAACAAAATTCTCCAACTGGAGAATGAGTGGAGGGCTCTTGGGTTATGTTTTGAGATGATTATCAATTCCTTGGCTGGGTCAATGTTTCTGTGGTTATGCAGAAAATTACCCCATTTTCAGGAACTGTGTGTTAGCGTATTTGCAAGTGAGATGTCTTAATGTCTGCATCTTACTTTCAAATGACCCAGCCAAAAAAGTATTTATATTTATAGAGAGCATTGTGAATACTACACAGAGACAGAGAAAGAAAGAGAAAATGCATGTGGAAACATTTATTGTTGAGTCAGGCAGAGAGCAGGATGGAGCCACCTCTTTTTGGTTCTTGAGGCCTTTTATCTATGCCGGAAGCATTTCCAAGTGAAAAGTTAGAAGAAAGTAAGGGACAAAGGCAGGGAATCTGGTGAATAGTTGCAATGAAAATAATTACAATTTTCACTAAAAATGAAAAATCCCAGACATTGGGGCCAGACAGAAACATCCGGTGGGCCCAGCTGGCTGTCAATCAATTATTTTAACAGGTGTTTATTACTGGTCTGTGCTGGGCCTAGAATGTCTGCAAATAAGAAAGGGAACAAAACTACACACTATGGGCTTCTTGTCTTTAAAATGCTGATGACCAAATCCAGCTCCTCAGAATGCTTTGCTCTACTTAACACACCCTTGTCCAGGTAGAGAAGTGGGGGAAGGAATGGGAGGGACCCACCAACATTGCATCTCTGTTAGCTAAGGGACCCCTCCCAGAAACTGCTTAACCAGAAAAAAAAAAAGATCCAGATTGTTCTGGATGCCAGACAAAATGGGTTTTATGAAGAAGAGGCCCTCAGTTGGACTCTAAAGAGGGCCAGCATGAACAGTACGTCCAGAGGTCTGAGGCAGAGAAGAGACAACCATAGTTACAGGCAAATGAAGAAAGCATTTAGCCTCTGCACGGTGGTGATAGTGGAGAGCCCTGAAGAGAGGGGCTGGAGAGGGGCTCCATAAAAATGGGTTGTACCACTGCTGGTTCCTACCAAGGACCAGGCAATGAGCCCAGAGCCCCTCAGAAGTCTTGGTGAGAGGATTCATCCAGAGCCACATCAGAGCACTTATATGATCAGTTTAATGGGGTAATTACCTAGCAGGTTTGTTTAAAGTGGTATGGAGAAGGACAGTCCCATACCAGGCACTCAGAGCTGCATCTACTAAGAAACTCTGACTTCTTGCTTGGGCCCAGAATGAAGCCTGGCACCTCTGTCTTTACTGTATTGGTATCTTCTATATCTTGGGTCACCTGCTTGACTCTGTATGTGCATGTTAACCCCTCAAGAAATGTCTGTCTAGCCTACCTCACTTCCCTTTAAGCCTGATATGAACCATTGTCCCAAAACTGCAGTCACTCATTTTAGGAATGGCAGAGTCTCAAGGACAAATAACCCTGCGATGAAGGCAATTATCTATAAGGGTGTGCCCCCCCCAGCAGAAGTAAGCATCTCTTGAGAACTGTTGTCCCTCCCGCTCTAACGACTCCCTTAGATTGATTGCCTTAGATCAATCTCACAAAACTGAGATAAGATGGGTGTGCTCACTCCCTGACCTGGACTGGTTAATCATACAGACCTCCTGCCCAACTTGTGTTCTTTCTCAGTTTAAATCTAAAGTTTGTGTTAGTGTCTCCAAAGACAAGCTTGGAGGTCACACAACACAGGGATTAAACCTCCCGCTCTCTGCCTTCCACTGTTCTGCTTGTCTCTTCCATTGATGTCAAGGAAAGGTGACTAAGTCTTCCCTAGCGGGGCTCCTAGAGTCTAGACTCTTGCCCAGACTCTTGATTGGTTACAATTCCTGAGTTTTTAATTGAGTAGCTAAGGGTAAATGATTCAAAGTATCACCTCCATTGAGATGACATAAAGATAACTGCAAGAGCAGTTACTAAGTATCAGTCAAGTTCTAGTCTGTTTTATTTGTTTGTTTGTTTGTTTGTTTTTTTTTAGATAGGTTTTTCAGCTCTGAAACCCTGGCAGGCCTGCAAGTAGCTAAATAAACTAGGCTGGGCTCCAATTTTGGGTGAACCTCCTGCCCAGACCTCCCAAGTGCTCAGATTACAGGTATGAGCTCCAAGGCCAGCCCTAAATTTCACTCTGCATGACAACAATGTATCAGTAGAGAGGGCAGAAGATAGACCCCGCCTTCCATCTGTGTACACAGCAGGTGTGTGGAATGGTGGCTTTGTGGATTGGGAGGCTCAAATTCTTCAATAAGGATTAAGGACAACTCCCAGATTCATTTGCATTGTAAGAGTCATTCATTTGCATTGTAAGAGCCGCTTGCTTGAAAACCAGATACACATCTTTGAGATGCTGCTCCATTGCGTTGCCTAAGGCAAAGAGAGAATTAGGAGACTGAGATGTCCAGACTGCAGAATCCACCGCGACTGTCCTTGGGCAGAATCACCTGAGACACACAGACACTAAGTACTTAAATAGTGACATGCAGTTTATGAGCAGGCAACTCGCTTAGAACACTGGACGCCAATGTTCTTCCCAGCCTTTTTTTTTTTTTTAAAACCATAGTTATTTTGAAATAATTGAGTCTTATTCCTGATAAATTTATAAACTGATAAACCAGCCCTTCTCTAGGGGCTTGTCTGCTTGCTGCTGCCACAGCTAGAACCTGTACAAAAAGAGAGATTATGGTGCTACATAAGTGTCAGTCCTGGACTATCGTTGGTACCATCGAGGGCTGAGGATGTGGCTCCGTTGGTCAAGTGCATGTCTAGCATGCTCTAAGCTTCAGGTTCCATCCCCAGTACTGCAGAAGCCAATGATCCCAGCTCCCTGAAGACGGATCCATAGTTCAAGCTCACCCTTGGCTACAAAACTAGCTAGAGGCCAGTCTGGACTACATGAGACTCCATTTCAAAAACAAAACCATGAGTTGGTAAGGTGACTCAGTGGGTCAGTTGGACTTCCAGGCCCCACATAATGAAAGGAAGAATTGGCTCTCACAAGATGTCTTCTGACAGTCACATGCATGCTGTGGCATGTGTATATCTTCCCAGCCACCACCACATATATAAATAAACGCCATGGAGACAATGGGGTATGATAAAAGTCATGTTGCTACCTGCATCTCTTGAGATTTCCCATTGAAGAAGGTTTCCTTGCCCTTTGCACCTGCTACACTTACCTGGATTTAAGTCAGTAGCTGGCCTGCTATGTCGGGTGTTGTCCAACTGGAGCTGAGAGTGACCCTGGCATCTGCTCCCGTGGCCCATGCAGGCAGTACTAGGTGCCCTCTGCTTGTGGCATTGCCCACTCTCACTGGGTTTGAAAAAGTAAACCTTTTCTTTCATTTTGATAATAAAGGGAGTTTTACTCTCCTTTCCATGTATTCAATTAAAGTCATGCATCACTTAGTGCTTTAGGGAACACACCGTTAAGCAATTTCGATTTCATGCTGTGTAAGCTTATATGCACATGAAGCCGGCTCTGGCATCCTCACAGGGACCACCAACCTGGGTACATCCTGATATTGGACCATATTATGGTCTCTAGCATCATGAGGTCAGATAAGGCAGATCTGTAACTCTGGGGAGATGTATCCTGGATATATCATGTGACTAACACCAGATACACACTCCAGCTCTGACCTGGGATTTTGCGTGGATGTCCTGGCTGCTCTGTTGCTGGGAGGGAGGGCTTCCCTCCTGCTGGGCAAGTGCCCTACCAATGAGGGACACCTCAAATCTTTTCCTCTACTTTTTAAACAATTATGTTTATTAATTTATTTTGTGTGAGGGCATGTGCCACCGTGTGCATTTGGAGGGCAGACAGGGCAGATTCTGTTCTTTGCTTCCACCATTGTGGGTCCTGCAGCTTCAGCTCAGATCATCCATCTTGGTGTCAAGGTTCCTCAACCTGCCGAGCCTTCTCATGCCTTTTTTTTTGGGGGGGGGGGGGACGTGTGTACTGTGTATCCCTGGATAGCCTGAAACTCACTATGTAGACCAGGCTACACTTTTAGCAGTACTCCTGCCTCAGGTTCCTGCGTGCTGAGATTAAATGTGAGTTATCCTACACCCATCTCCTTTACTTGTGAATGTGAGCATGTGTGTGTTCCCATGTGTGCAGGTGTACATGTGTGTATAGGTGCTTATTCACCTGTGTATGTCTGGAGACTACAGTCAACCTCAGATGCTGTTCCTTAGTTATTGTGCACCTTGTTCTTTGAGACAGTTCCACACTTGCCTAGAGCTCTGTGTAGGTTAGGGTAGCCAGCCAGTAAATACCAGGGATCCTTCTGCCTCTCCAGTGCTGGCATTACAAACACAGCCCATCACCCTGCCACTTTGGGAATCGTGCTCAGGTTGTGCTTGCATAAGCAAGTACTTCCCCATCTGAGCCATTACCCAGCCTTTTGTCCTTTACTTTAAGATAGCAACAGAGGGAAAGATCCAAGGATAGCTTCACTGAGAGACCTGGAATGCTTGGAGACACAGGACCGCTCACGGGTGACTCCATCCGGCACCCGTCTCACTCTGTGATAGCTCAGATGTATGATGTCAACAGTGCCTTGGCCGTGAATCTTGGGGTCATGGCCAAGTGCATCCTTCAGACCACACTTCTATCATGGAGTCTTGTTTTGGGTTGGTGTCTTCACAAGTCTGTGACTGGCAGTTTGAACCTCTGGTCCCCCACCTCTCTAGTCAGATCTTCTCAGACTCCTCCAGTGGGCCTTTCATCATCCACAATGTTCTAAAGCAGCTCAGCCTCCCACATCACAGAGAGAATAAATGTCACCAGGAAGTGCTTTCAAAGCTTACTGTCAGACCCCCTGACTGGTGCTAGAAAGGCATCCGTCTGTTCTCCATCCTCCCGTGTTTGTGGATGCCTGGATGGTTTTTGGTTGGCTGGTTGGTTTTGAAACAGAGTCTTATGCAGATCGGACTGCTTTCAAGCTTCCTATAATATAGCCAAAGATGATCTTGAACATCTGATACTCCTGCCTCTGTCTCCCAAATGCTGGGATTACAGACGAGTGCTGGGGACAGAACTCGGGGTTCGTTTGGTGTGTGTCAGGCATGCTCTGTATCACCTGAGCTGCATACCCAGCCTTTCAATGGCCCCTCCCCTCACTTTTCAATACAGGTTGTCTGTGTGTAGCTTCCGGCTGCCCTTGAACTCAGTTCTGCATCCCCTTATCCCCCCCTCTCCAATACTGGGGTTATGCACCCCCTACCCAACTTTACGGCTGTGAGAGAAGTGTATTTCACACCATGAATAACAGAGTCCCTAATTCTCTCTGACCTTCAAAATGCTTCTCTTGCTGCCAAGAAACTTCCTCAGTGTGTTGCATAGCTCACTTCTACTCAGGATAAGCCACAGTGGGTAGAGCTGCTCTCTACATAATTGAAGAGCAGGACGAAAGCATAATAAAGAAAGACTTTGTGGACAGTGGAAAGCAAACAGTAGAGACCACTGCTCAGACTGTATCCAACTCTGCAACTGCCCAGCATGCACCCAGGGGCAGCTGGCAGCTGTAGTGTAGGGTATTACAGTTTGAGGTCCTTGGAACCAGAAGAGAGATCAGACCTGGGAAGGCAGGATGGTTAGAATCTATGAGGTAGGATCTGTTGTTTTGTTTTTGTTTTTCTTCCGAGACAGGGTTTCTCCTTGTAACCCTGGCTGTCCTGGAATTTACTCTGTAGACCAGGCTAGCCTAGAATTCATAGAGAGTCTCCTGCCTCTGCTTCCTGAGGGCCAGCATAAAAGGTGTGTACCACCACCACCTAGCTTGAGGCAGGACCTTGAAAGAAAAATAGCAACAACCGCAAGGAAGTATATCCAGAGAAAGTTCTGGAAGCCTATATAAGGAACCTCTTGGGCTGTTGGATGAACACTTGTCTCCATGTGCATAGACCGTGGAACGTGGGAGCAACTCTGCACAGCAGTGATATAATCATTCCTAGGTTCACAAGTGGGAAGGAACAAATTACTCCCCACACTCCTGGTCACACACAGAACATCAGGTGTGGCCCTCAGGAAACGCCATCCGCCATCCAAGTGGTCAGAAGGAATCAGCCTGAGACAATGGCTGCTGCACAGATACTCAGCAGGCACTTAGGAGACAGCAAATTGGTGCAGAGTAACTTGATCCCCTGCCAGCAGGAAGTCTGACACTTGAAAAGGTCATCAAAAATCCAACACCTTAAAAATATGAATTCCACAATGTCTGCCATGCAGCCAAAGACCACTAGGCAGATAAAAAGCAAAACATAGAAACCCATTATCCGGAGGGAAAAACAAAACAAAACATCAAAACAGAGCAGGAACAAAAGGAAAGAAGACACACAGCAGTATCCCCATACTGAGGAAATGCAGTCCACAGTACAGGGAAGTAGAAGAAAAAATAAGGCTGAAATTAAAGAGGTGAGGCCTGAGTGGAACCTGGAGAGACGAGAACCCTGTATCTGAAATAAAAATACACCAGAGCCAGGTTGTGGTGGCGGCGGCTGTGGTGGTGGAGGCAGTGATGACAGCAGAACGGGCCTTTAATCCCAGCACTCAGGAGGCAGAGGCAGGGGGCTCTTTGTGAGTTTGATGCCCCCATGGTTTACAGAGCAACCTCCAGGACAGTTACACAGGGAAACCAAACCCTGTCTTGAAAAAATAAAAAAAGCCATCAACAATAAACATGGCCAGAATACTAAATGAGAGCAAGTGATTGCTGTGTCATAAGAAAGAGGCCAATGGGTCAAGAGGAAGCCGTAACTTGGCTTTAAAAAAAAAATTTTTTTTTTACGGTGGAAGTAGTAAAACCCAGAAGGGGAAATAGACAAGTTCACAGCCACACTTAAAGCTTCAGTGTCTCAGCACCAGGATAGGCAGAATATAGACGATTTTAGCTACACCATCTATGTCTTCTTTTCTATAGCCCTCGAGCCAAGAATAGCAACAGTGTATTCTGTCTTCTGTCAACATCAGACTGAGGAAGACACAGATATAACCAAAAGAAATTAGAATTGGGCTTGGTGCTCCAGCCATGAAATCCCAGGAAGAGAAGAAGCCAAGTTGGGAGTCCCAAACTCAAGGTCTTCGATACAGAGTGAGTTCAAGGCCAGCCTGGGCAACTTAGAGGGACCCTGTCTCAAGACTTAAAAGTAAAAAGAGATCTGGGGATGTAGTTTAATGGTAGAACACTTGCCTAGCGTGTGTGAGGCCCTGAAGTCCATCCCCAGGACCTAGAAAGAAGAAAAGAGATTCACTCTGATCAGAATTTTAGTCCAAGGTTGACACGACACATGCTGGACAAGTTCCTTTGTGGGCCAGGGCTTCACCTTTAAATTAATATTTTGAAACCTCACTTAGAAAATTTAAAGAATATTAGAAAAGTGGAGTCAAAGAGTAAATATCAACAGAGAATCAGAAGATAAAAAAAGAGTGGTGGCGCACTCCTTTAGTCCCAGCACTTGGGAGGCAGAGGCAGGTGGATTTCTGAGTTTGAGGCCAGCCTGGTCTACAGAGTGAGTTCCAAGACAGCCAGGGCTACACAGAGGAACCCTGTCTTGAAAAACCAGGAGAAGGAGAAGGAGAAGGAGAAGGAGAAGGAGAAGGAGAAGGAGAAGGAGAAGGAGAAGAAGAAGAAGAAGAAGAAGAAGAAGAAGAAGAAGAAGAAGAAGATGATTGAGGGCCCAGCAAGATTCCTCAGCAGGTCAAAGTGCTAAAAGTACAAGCTAGCTGAATTGAATTCAGTGCCAGAATCCACGATAGAGGGAAGAAACTGGTTCCCAAAAGTTGTCTCTGAATGCTATACCATGCTGCTGTGAGTATCCGCATACACAGTCACATTACAACTGTAATAAATAAATAAATAAGTTTAAAATACACATACAAGGCTCTCCAATTCTCCGTGAACCTGGAAGAACATTGATTTAGAAAGACATTGGCTACCATGTGTTCCTGTACACTGTTGTCAAAACCTCAGATGCATGGTCTTGTGGCCAAGCATCTGTGGGCTCATACTGTTGGCGCCTGCACTATGACCCTGGGAGTTGCCACTGTCTATAAGTTCGGCATGGCCGAACCAAGAAAGAAAGCACATGCAGATTTCTACAGAAATCATGATTCCATGGAAGATTTTGAAGAGATGAGGAAGGTTGGTGGCTTTCAGAATGTGAAGTGATTTCCCAATGCAAAGAATTTTTAGATTGCGCGCCATAGATGTTTGTTGCTGACCTGTGCTCCTCTCAGCAAACAATAATGATATAGATGGGAAAAAAAAAGATACACACAGAGAGAAAAATTGTTCTTTTAATAGAAAGGGTCTTCCATAGCCCAGGCTGGCCTCAAACTCGCTATAACCTTGAATTTCCGATCTTCGATCTTCTTGTCTTCACTACCTAAGTGCTGGGACTGCAGGTGTGTGCTACCACCTCACATGGTGTGTGTAGCCTCAGGCTTCTGCTTGCTAAGCAGGCCCTCTACCACCTCAGCTGCATCCTCAGTCTCTCACTGTAGTCTCTCGAAATGCAGTCTGAGGATTGCCCACCCTCTTGGTTGCTTCTGAGCCACCCAGCCTCCTCTCTCTTCCATTCCTTCTCCTGAAGACTCCAGGCATTTACAAACCCAGAAGAATGACATCATAGAGCATAGAGCATCATAGAGTGGCTGCTCTGCTGCATGATTCAGAGCCGTGTGTCACCATGCATTTAAGAAAATAGTCACAACCCAGAGCAAAGTGGATTTAATAGTCATGGAGGTGTCTATAAGCCCTTCCTTTTGCTTCGCAGGCTCACACTTTAATAATTTAATGCTGTTTCTGCATGGCAGCAGGATTTTATGAACCAGGGAGAAAGCTACAATAAGACATAGTCTCTCCCTCCCCGTGTTCACAGCTGCAGATACCTTGCATTTCCCATCTTCCGATGCCTTACGCACCACCTGGGCAGAGATTGCCCTGGACGGAGCAGCTGCCCTTTCCATCCACTGTGCTGGAGACCCTCCCATCCACCTACAGAGACAGAAGCCCTTGAGCTCACAAAGGTTATCAGAGAAAAAGGGGTGTCACTCTACTTGATGTTTGATTCCATTCGTCTGTTCATCCGTCTGTCTGTCTGTTCATCTGCCCTTCCATCCATCTGTCTGTCTTCCCATTCACCTGTTCATCCATCTCTCTGTCCCTCTGTCCATCCGTCCATCTGTCTGCCCATCTCTCAGCGCTGGGGATTGCACGAGGGCTTTGCACATGGCAGACAAACACTGCACCTTTCACCAACATCCCTAGCCCTCTTTCACCTTTTACTTGGTGCCCAGACTGGTTTGAAGTCACCCTGCAGCCTTAGCAAGCCTTGGCCCTGCAATCCTCCTGCCTGAGCCTCTGAGTAGCTGGGACTGCAGTGTGTATCAACAGGCCTGGCCTGACCTAGCCTATTTTAAGTTACTTTAAATTCTGAAATCCTTATCCTAGAAGCAAAATAATTAACAGGACATCAAAACAACACAAAATGCCCTAGATCCTGCTACACTGACCATATGGCTATAGTGACACCCTCGCCGGTGGCTTTATTAATACTGCTAAGGGTACCAACTAAAAAATTTTAAAATACATTTTGTCTTCATCAGGGTTTCTATTCCTCCACAAACATCACGACCAAGAAGCAAGTTGGGGAGGAAAGGGTTTATTGAACTTACACTTCCATGCTGCCGTTCATCATGAAAGGAAGTCAGGACTGGAACTCAAGCAGGTCAGGAAGCAGGAGCTGATGCAGAGGCCCTGGAGTGTGCTCCTTACTGGCTTGCTTCTCCTGGCTTGCTCAGCCTGCTTTCTTATAGAACCCAGGACCACCAGCCTAGGGATGGTACCACCCACAGTGGGCCCTCCCCCCTTGATCACTAATTGAGAAAATGCCTTACAGCTGGATCTCATGGAGGCATTTCCTCAAGAGAGGTGCATTTCTCTGTGATAATTCCAGATTGTGTCAAATTGACTCACAAAACTAGCTAGCACACATTTATAACTTTATTATTATTATTATTATTATTATTATTATTATTATTGTGTGTGAGAGAGGGGCAGGCACTCACCATCGCATGTGTAGAGGTCAGGATAGCTTTGTGGAATCGGTTTTCTCTTCCCAGCTTTATATGGGTTCTGGGGCTTTAACTCCAGCAGTCAGACTTGTGCGGCAATCACACTTACTGCCAGTTCCCCAATTTCCTTATATAAAAAGCAATATATGGGGCAGGAAAGATGGCTCAGCAGTTAAGAGCACTGGCTGTTCTTCCAGAGGACCCAGCCCCCACAGGGCAGCTCCCAACCATTTTTAACTCAAGTTCTAGGGAACTCTTCTGGCCTCTGCAAGACCTACGTGAATGTGGTGCACAGACACACATGCAGGCAAAACACTCATACACATAAAAATAGATAAATCATTTTTAAAAGCAATATATGTGTACTATGAGAATTTGGAAAATGGGGTCTACTCAAAAGGAAATGAAAGTTACAGATGTGTTCACTGGCCAAGGACTGCTGTGGTTGTTTGTATTTTTATTCTACCTATTTAACTATTTAATTATGTATCTGTGTATCTATCTTTAGATAATATAGAGATAGATATAGATATAAATACAATCTATTTGTCTATCTTTGGTTTTTCAAGACAGGGTTTTTCTGTGTAGTCCTGGCTGTCGATTTGAAGACCAGGCTGGCTTTGAACTCATAAAGACCTGCCTGCCTCTGCCTCCTGAGCACTGCCCTGCCAGCTTTGAGATTTTTAAGTGTAGCCGTTTGGACCCTTAAACATCTACTCCTTGCTTTGTGGGTTTCTGAGTTCATTCTATAAGCAACTTTATGGTTTGCTTCTTTTTTGATTTCTTGATTGTTGGATGGTTTAAATTGTTAGTTGTTTGTTTAAACTTGTTGAGACAGGGTTCCTCTAGATAACCCAGGCTGGCCTGAAGCTCCTGGCAGTCTTTCTGCTTGAGCTTCTTTCTGCTTCAGCCTCCTGAGTGTTGAGATTTACAAGTGCACATTACCGTGCCTGGTGGCTGTCTCTTTTGAGACAGTCTATCCTGTAACCTAGCCTGGTCTCACACCCCTGTGTTTGCCTCCCAAGTGCAGTGGCATACCCAGATCTTGAGATGCCTTTTGTAGCATCTATCATAAATCTTGTATTGCATCTATAACCCAGACTTTTAAATTCAGTGGCTCCTATTTGCTTGCTTATAAACAATATCCTTGTCTGTCTGTCTGTCTTTTAGCTTACTCTGCTTTCATAGGACAAACTCCTGAATGTCCCTGAAGCTCTGACAGCTGACCCTAGGACTTTGATATCCTGTAGTGTGCTGATGCCCGAGAGAACATAGACTGAACCAGATTTCTTCTGGTACACTCTGCCCCCTCAACACACGATTTCTAGTCTTCATAATGCTCATGGCCTATGCTGGTGCTTCAGTGCATAAATATAAAAGTAGATTCTTGGCAGGTTAGGAGTGGGTGGGTACTTGAGGAAGGGATGGGGTGAACTAACCAAAACTATAATTTTCTATAGCAAACTCAGCAAAGGCGGTTGCATCTGAATTGTCCTCTCCAAGCCTGCATATGAAGCTGCGCACGCTCTCTGCCTCATTGGCACTGTTAGGGATGTTTCCTATTTGAGATGCTGACAGGAGTCTGTGGCAGAACTGTCGTCCCTCTGTTAGTGGCCTTCTAACAGACAGGACGCTGCCTGAAACAATGTAGCGGAGGAAGATTTATTCTGGCTCATGATTCCAGAGGGTTCAGTCTATAGCTGCTTCGCCCCAACGATGGGACATCGCTTGGATGGGACATCATGGGGGAAATTGTGTGTGTGACAGAGCTGCTCCTTCCTCACATACTGGATCAGAGACAGAACTTAAGGCAGGGATTGACACAAAGTAAGGGGGGCAGATGCAATCAGAAGCTCGCCCCTCGTGGCCTGCTTCCTCCAGGGAGGCCACACATTTCAGAGTTCTTTAAACTTCTCAAAGTGGCACTGTCAGCTGAGGACCAGACACTTAAGATGGACATTTTAGGTTTAAATCCTAAGAAGCTGACATGATGGTCCACACACACAATCACAGCACTCTGGAGGTGGAAGAAGGAAGATCAGGTATTCAAGGCCAACCTTAGCTACACAGTGAATTTAAGGCCAGCCTAGGCCACATAAACCCCTGCCTCTAAATAAATTAAACAAAGCATAACTGAAGAAAGCTCTCTCTAGAGGACACTGGACTCTTGGGTCACCAGTCTTGAGCTGAGGTTTCCAAATGGTGACAGACAAAAATGATGATGAATCTTCAGTTATGAGTGACAGCTGAAAGCTAGAGCACCGTTCTTAGATCCCTTCATCCCTGCTCCACCCGTGCTCGACCGGTGCTCCATCGGTGCTCCATCCAGCTGTCTCGAAATCAATACTGAAGATGCTCCTGCAGCAGCCAGTTCACTCTGCCTTCCACCTGACTAATGGTGTAAATGTAATTTAATTTAAAACTTAATCCAGGCAAATAGTTGATAAATACGGAAACTCAGGATTTCCACCCTGTGCATAAAGCGTGCACAAGAATAAAATATGTTTATTAGAATAATTGCTAGTTTTGAAAAGTCTAATAATTGCTGCTTGCTGGGAGCAAGCTCTTAGAGAGAAGGGGAGGTGGAATTAACTTGGGCAGACAAAGAACATGCTGTTCGCTGCTCAGTCATCAAGGAGAGATGAGCATTGCTTGCTGACCAGAACTTGCTCTGACAGAAGAAGAGACCAGGAAATCCTGGTGGGAAAGCTGGGCGTTGGACCAAGTGGTCATATTCATCAAAAATTTCCAGAAGCAATCAGCAAGAGAAAGGCATGGGTTTGCCAAAGGACTCTGTCACAGGAGCTGGCTCACAAGGACAGAGGCTAAGAAGCCCCTCCACACCCTTCTTAGAGTAGAAGCCCAGAGAATGTGTGATGTGGGGGCTGGTGACCAGGGTGCCAGTGCAGTGGGGTCACACCAGGGGCATGGTGTTTGATAGCTCCAGCAGAGAAAATATGTTCAGCAGGCTTTCCCCCCTTGTGTTCCAGCTAGGCCCTGGGAACTAGACACTACTATATCCATGAGGGTAAGTTTCTTCCCTCAGTCCTCAACTCAGAAGCTTCTCCAGAGAGACCCCACAGACAGACCTGGAAGTTATGTCTCACCACCAGTATAGACAGAACCAAATGAACCATTGTCATGATGACGCTCCTGTCTGGCCCATGGGTTGGAAGTGAGTTTTGCCTCTAAAGACTGGTCTCATCATCAGCTCCGTATGGCAGCCTCCAGTCCACCCAGAGCTGATGGGAAGTCAATTCCAGCTCTGTCCCTGGTGGCTAGAGGGACCCCTTGAGAACACTGTAAGGCCAAGTTCCCCATAGCTCTAGAGTATTGTCCACAATCCTTGTGGAACAGACAGATCAGCTGTGGTGCCTCATGCTGGTAAAGCCCCAAGAACGTAGACTGTTCTGGGTAGTTTGCCCAGCAACACTAGGAAGGGATGATAAAACCTGGAGGAGGAAGAAGTGTGCTCTATCTGTGAGAGGAGGAAGGAGGTTTCCAGGCGAGATTCCATCATTCATTCATTCATTCATTCATTGTGAAAACTATTTGCTCCACAGAGAGCTATTGCATATGTGACCCATATAGGATAGAGGAGCAAATAAATGCCTATTGTGATTACTATTGATTGTCAACTTGACAGGATCTAGAAACACCTAGGAGACAAACTTCTGGGGAGGAGGGTTCTAGAGTGAGCTTATTGAGGTGGGAAGACCCACCCTAAACATGAATGACAGCATTCCATGATCTGATGCCCAGGAATCAAAAGGAGACAGACAGCAAGCCGAGCTCCAGCATTCATCTCTGCTTTGTGACTGCAGATACCCTGTGACCAGCTTTCCTTTAGGCTTAGATTTTTCAAAGCCTACTTTAATAAGGGTTCTCAAATGCTTTGGCCCCCTTCTAGCCCACTGTCCAAAGGTAGGGGAGAGGAGATGGTAAACAGGACAAGGGGATATGGACTTGTTTAGAAGTAGCTCTTTGGAGGTGATTCCAATCTTTGTTGTCAGGATACCAGCAGTCCAGTTCAGTAGGGTCAGGATACCAAATACGGATCAACAACGGTAGCATGACCCAGCAGAAACCACTAAGCGTCTGCCGAATCTTCTTGAGTCAGTGGGAGCGACCAGAACCTGGGTTGCCAGGAGAAGTTCTCTGCCATGCTTGTCTGATCAGTGAAGACCAACAAAGCATTGCAAAGCTAGCTACACAAGCACCACTTCACTGTCTGTTGAGTCCGACTTATACTGTCTCCAAAGATCGCCTGTTCTCCCACGGGTCTTGCCTTGGCAAAACATCACGTGGGTCTTCATCATGTGACACAACCTGAAACCTCCACTTCATTGCACCACGCTTCTTCCACCATGCTTTCTCTCCAATAGCAGGCTGACCCCTCAAACTGTGAGCTGAAATAAGCACTTCCTTCCTCAAGTTGTTTGTGTCAGTTGCCATAGCAACGAGAAGAGCATCAGACCCGCTTCAAAGCAAGAAAACATAGCACAAGCTCGAAGCCTCTGAATAGAAGCTGGCAAGAAGAAAAGAGGAGAGAGAAGTGAAGGATGGTAAGGGCCTGAACCACATGCTGCGGCACACTCTGAGGGAAAGCTGCTTTCTCTGGAGGAGCAGAGGCACTGCCTTTGAAGACACACCAAGGAGAGCAGGCAAGCCCTCCCATCTGCTCACAGTGGCTCCTGTGAAGGAAGCAGTATGTGAAGCATGGATTAAAAGGCTGTGCACAGCATGCTGCTGAGTTCAGAGCCAGGAGCCTGGGAAAGTCCCAGGGCCAGGCTGGCTTCTAGTAATGGGGTTACAGAGAGAGGAAGGCAGCTGGTCACTCTGGTCTACCTCTGTGACCCTAAGCTCCTTTATACAGGGGAACCCACTCAGAACAACCGATAGCCTAGTGATCTCTGCTTACAAACACTGTGCAAGAATCAGAGAGAGCCAAGCTGGAGCGGTTGCTCTATAATCCCAGCATGTGGGAGCTCAGGCAGGAGGATAACTGGGTTTGGGGGCAGCATTTCTGGGCTACAAAGTAAAACCCTGTTTCAATAAACAAATCAGAGGAAAATGACTTTTTTGTTTTGGTTTGTTGTTTTTGTTTTTCCTCAAACACATAAAAGCAAAAATGCTTTTCTGTTAAGGATCTTCACTGGAAAAATGAATTCCAAGGGTCAGGAATCGAACACAGGGGTTAGCAGGAAGGGATGGGGGCTTTGCTTCCTGATGCTGGAATAAAGACAAGAACCAAAAGCAATCTGGGGAGGAAAGGGTGCATTTCAGCCTAAGGTTTGTAGGTCCATCATGGAGGGAAGTCCAGGCAGGAGCCTGGAGGCAGGAATGAAAGCAGTGGCAGTTAAGAGGCACTGCCTCCTAGCTTGCTTCTCCTGGCTTGCTTCTCCTGGCTTGCTCAGCCTGCTTTCTTACACAGCCCAAACCATCTGCCCAGGGGTTGCTCAGCCTACAGTGGGCTGGGCTCTCCCACATCAATCAATCAAGAAAATGTCCCACAGACTTGCCTACAGCCGATCTGATGGAGACATTTACTCACTTGAGGGTCCCTCTTCTCAGATGATACCAGACTACAGCAAGTTTGATGCAAACAAGACAAACCCATCACTAACAGTAGCAGCGACAACCACGATTCCGACCAGCAGAGAAATACTGGAGGAAAGGAGAGTTGAAAGGGGCACTGGTGAGCAGAGGTGTGAAGAGATAGCAATCTTCCCTGAGTAAGGCAAACATAGACAGAGCTTGGGCAATGTTCTCAATGTGCAGTCATTGAACAAATATTTGTTATCATTCAAGGTGTGCTGGCAAGTCTTACATGACAGAGTGGAGTGATGCAGGCCCCAAATGTCTGCCTTATGAAAGGTACCCATGAGCAGCTAAAGGTTTCCTATACTGTGGGATGATTCTGTGATGGACAGGTAGGACAGAGCAGAGAGGGTTGTGTCGGCTGGAATATGGTGGATAGATGCGTTTCCATTCTTACAGTCAGCCTGGTCAGTCAGAGGGGAGCTTGGGTTCCCTGGCTGCCGTGGAAGCACCCAGGGGTGAAGAGGAATCAGTCTGTATTCATTTACCTTCTCTGACACCCCATTGCTTCCTCTTGCTTTCCTATTCAAAGAGGTGAAATAGGGCTGAGGCTGAGCTGTATCACAGTTGGCAGGCTGCAAGCCTGAGTCTAACCAGATCTACACATGTCAGGCACGGTCAGGCACGGAGGTGCACTCCTGGGATCCCAGCTTGTGGTAGATAGAAGCCGGGGAATGAGGCTATGAAAGTCATGCTTGGCTAGTCTGAGGCTGGCCTCAGACCCTAAGAGCCTGCCTTTAACTCTCACCCACCAAATGAGATGATACAATGCGGTAAGTCAGAAGGCTATGGGACCAGAACCTCTTTCCCTTCAGCCTTGAAAGGGACACCTAGGTCACCTAGGTGGGGTAATGCAGGGGGTTCAGCCCTTAGAGATATCAGGATCACTACCTACCAATGGGGTGGAGGGTAGTTTGCAGCCAACTTGAGCCTCAGCTTTGGAGAAAAAGTATCAGTCTAAAAGAAAGACTCTTTTGAGTTGATACAATGTATTTGTCGGGCAATTCAGCCATCTGTGTTGAAACCCTGGCATGAGAGACTGTGGTAAATTGGAGTGCTCTCCGGATTTAGGAAGATGTGAATTTTAATTCACCATCACAGTAGTTAAGGATGCAGAGTAATCTTGCAGAGGACCCAGTAGTGGCCCATAACTGCCTGTATCTCTGCAGGCACCTGCACTCATGAACACACACACACACACACACACACACACACACATATACTTAAATAAAAATTTTGAGGTGAGACACAGAATTTTGGGTTGTGCCCAGATGTACCTTTAATGTACCTTCAAAAGTAAGCGATACAATCCATAAGTCAGTTTCGCTTATAAGTTGACATATGATCTTTCCTTCTACTCCTCTTCATAATAGGCTGAGCTCTATAGTCCTTGGGGACAATTGCACAACACTAGTGGCCCCAGCTCATTAAGCTCAAAGTGGCATGACTTATAAACAGTGTTTAAGAAGCCTTTTCAGTTATGAAACATCCCTACCCTGTCATCAGGCCCCTGCTGGGAAAAACCCTCCTTTCTGAGCCAGGGGAAGGAGGCTAGACTACTGTCCAGCTCTAGGGACTTACCCCATCGCTGACCTCAGCAGAGAAAGGGACTTTCATAGGCCAGGCTGGTATCTGAACAGGGTATGCGATGGAAAGTGAACTCAGTTATAAACAAGATTTAATCCTTGTCTGCAGCTCACGCCTACATGGGATAGACGCAAAGCACACCAGGATGATCAGGAAGAAAGGGTCCCAGCTGGATCTAGAGAAACTAGTTTCCTCCCTATCATCAGAACACTTGGCTCTCTCTTGAAGAGCTGGGCTTGGTTTAGGGTGGCACAGAAACTGAGGACAAGGCCACCTGCAGATGCCCTAAAGAAGGAGGAGTGTTACCTCTAACTCTCCTGAGCCAGAGCCTAGAGTTCCCCACCCCCAAAGAGAGAGGCAGCCAGGAGAACAGGGAACACCTGAGCTGAACGCCTGCCATCTCTGGGTTTAAGTCTAGTGAGTGGGTCCACCTGGCCCTTGCTTCTGTCTCATTCGCCCTCTTTCTGAGATAGCATCCTGGAGGGCCACAATAGACTGTTGGAAGCTTGACAGCTCAAACCCTTCCTTGTAACCTCCGATACATTGATAGTTGGTAAGCTGGGCACCAAAGAATCTAATCTCGAGTGTCTCCTGGGGGCTTCTACAGAGAGCGCGAACAGCTGAGGATGATAACACACACTATAATCACAACAGGGGGATCGGGAGTTCAGGGCCATCCTCACCCATCTATGAGGTTGATGGAGGTCCTGTTTCAAAAATTACAAAAACAAAACTCAAACCCAAGACACCTTCAGATCTTGGTGCCCCAACCCATGGGTCAGGAACCTGGAAGAAAGTCCAGGAATACATATGCTTTATTAAGTCTTCCAATGACCCAAATGAGGAGCCAGGTCAGAGAAAACCTGACATAAAGAATCCCAAAAGAAGTCCCAGTCCACTATTTTGAGAGATGAGAGCCCCTTTCAGCATCTAGGTCTTCCAGACCAACACAGAAAATGAGACAAGACCATCGTCCTTTGAAATGATGTTTGGTCATGAGGCACTGGAGCCACCAGCCTGAAATGCTTTCACACAACTGGCAAAGTTTAAAGTGTCTACTTCTGAGCACTGCTCTCAAGAGAAAGTGCACATGGCCCTGCACTGTTGGCGGGAGCATGAATTGATGCAATGTGTTTGCAGAGCAATTTAGCAATCTCTGTCAAAATCATACAGGAACATGGCTCTGATGAAGAGGTTCCAAGGTTTTGCTCTGTCTGATGTGTTTTGCAGAAGCAAAGGCATCCATTCATCACAATGACTCTCACAGGGCTGTTGATCAGAGCAGACCCTGAAAGAGTGCTACAGGGTCAGCAAGACATTCATGCAGACTGTGGTGCCAGTGGTTCTTGCTAGGCTGTCAGAGGAACTGTCTACATCTCTATTTGTCTGTCTCTGAGACATGTTTTGTTGAGGGAGAAAAAAGGCACTTGCGCATAGTGGGGATTTGTGTCAGGTAAAACAAAATGAGTATCTGTGCTGTTACGTACATGGGATATTCAGAAGGAAACCAAGGAATCGTCCACGGGGGCTCCTCTGGCGACTAGGGTAAAGGTTTGGGGTGGGAATGTTTTTGTTTGCCTTGTACACGTCCGTTAGTCCATTAGTCCGTTAGTTCTTTAGTTCGTTAGTTCGTTAGTCCGTTAGTTCGTTAGTCCGTTAGTTCGTTAGTTCGTTCGTTACTTGAATTTCCTACCATAAGCTTGTATTGCTTTTGCAAATTAAAATTGAGCAACTAAAGCTAAAATAATCAAAGATGTACTCCCAGCTCCTTGGGAGGTTAAGGCAGGAGGATTGGAAGTTCAAAGCCAGTCTGAGTAATTCAGTCAGAGTTCACCGTAAAAAGAAAAAAGGCAGGAGGGACTGGGTAATATAGCTCAGGGGCAGGTGAAAGCAAGACAGACAGACAGACAGACAGAAACTTGAAATGTAACTTGCAACTGGTGACCTCACTTCCTGGGCTCCGTCACTACAGAGAGCCTTGACATGCTGCATCTCCTAGGTCCATCTCTGAGTTCCCCCACCTCCCACCCTGGCCTCATGGACCATCCACATGAACTTCCCTCCTGCGTTTAGTACCTGCCCGGGCTCATGCTGGTCCCGAGTCTCTATGTATTAGAGAAATACCTTTGTTTTGAAAGAGCAGCCAGGGTTAGGAATAGGAGACACACAAGCCAGCTCCATCCTCCTGGAGCCCATGGGCATTCTATACTTGTCTCCAGATCAGAAATCCAGACTGTGGGTGCCGCTTTCCCCTAAAGCATGGGCAAGCCACGTTGAGAGCCTTGTTTTCTCTAACCAGCAGTACAGCAATACTGACTCCATTTCCTGCCAATTGGGCACTATGCTGGCCTTTACATCTCTTCATCCCAACCTGCTAACCAGATTCTATCTTGACCCCCATTTTACATTTGAGAAAAATAGCTGACCAGTGGTCCCCAGACAGACATATCTTTGCCTCTGGTTGGCCACCCTGACTAGTTCCTAGGGCCCATTTTTCAGAGCCTGGCATTTACAGATCTTTCCTGTATTTTACAGGTCTGTAGCAGTAAATGATGGTGCAGATGCTAAGGGAAGTATCTGGATCTCTAAAAAGAAGCCAAAGCAGCCAGAGGAGAGAGGCAAGTGTGTTCCCAGTGGTGTGGGAACAAGGGCTGAGGAACAGAAGTCACTCTGAGAGAATTCCTGAGCTGCAAGCCAGGGCTCACCTTCATGAGCTGCTGTTGGGGGCAGGTGCCATTCACTGAATATTGCCTCCCTCAGAAATAGTTCCCATCAGAAAGTCCCCTCCAAAGTAATAATATGAGAAGGTGGGGACTTTGGGGCAGTGTGAAGGATGGAGCCTTGTGAACTGGTTGGTGTTCATAAGGAAGAGTTCAGAGAGCCCCTGCCCTCATTCCGCCATTGGAGAACCATCAAGTAGGCACTGTCTTTGAGCAGGAAACAGCCGTAACCAGATGCTAAACCAGCTTAGCATCCATCTGGGACACCAGTCTGCTGTGAGGACTCAACTTCTGCTCTTTTCTTTTTCCATACTCAGGGCCCAGCTCATGCTAGCCAAGTGCTCTCCCACTGGGCCATCCCCAGCCCTCTATTTTTTATTTCAAGATCATCTCGCTAAGCTGCCCAGAGTAACTCTCAAACTCACTATGTATCCCACACAAACCTTCAACTCAAGAGCCTTCGACCTCTGCCTCTTGAATAGCTGGGATTGCAGTCATATGTCACCAGACCAGGCTTCAAACTTGTATTTTTAAAGCTGTCCATCAGTGAGGTTTTGTCATGCAGCTCCAGCTGGCCTTGAACTCACAGAGAAGCTTAGGATGACCTTGAACTCCTGATCTTCCTGTTCCCATCCCCTAAATACTGGAATTACAGGCATATGCCACCACATCAAGTTCACATATTGCTGTGGATGGAACCCAGGACTTTGTGGATGTTACATAGGCACTGAATTAGCTGTGGGAAGGAGGGCATCCATGTGTCTCCCAAATGACTACACTTAAACCTGTCTTCAGCACTTTCATTTCTATGTCTGGCCCCTAACCCTCTTGCTTCATTGGAGACCCCAGTTGTGGTGCTGGGGCTTAGCAAACCTTGTTAAGGCTCTGAACTCTCTTTTCTTTCCATCCCAGTTGGCTTCTCTGGAAAGCCCGTCCTCAAGGGTCTCCCTCATGGCTCCCTGAAGCACCCAAACTTTACTGCAGGAGGGTGACCCCCTGCCTTTACTGATGTGTCACCTGTAGCAAGGATAGCTTGGGGCTGGGTCTGAAATGCCTAAATGCATCAAGCTTTGGGTGCAGAGAAAGACAAAAACTGTTTAGTTTGTTTTCTATCACTGTGATAGGAGTCCATGCCTGAAAGCAAGAGGTCTGTTTCGTCTTACAGCTTACAGTCCAATCATTACAGGAAACTGAGGCAGGACCTGGAGCAGAAACCATGGAGGGATGTTGCTTACTGGCTTTCTCCCCATGGTTTGCTCAGCTTGGTTCCTTATACAACCTGCCCAGAGGTGGTACTGTCTGTGTAGGTTGGACCCTCCCATACCAACCATTTAATCAAGAAATACCTCAGGCCAATATGATAGAGACATTTTGTCAACCGAGGTTTCCCCTTCCCAGATGACTCCTAGCTTGTATCAAGTGGACAAAAACTAACCTCACTAAGTGAGATCAGAAACAAAATCCAAAACCAACCAAACAAAAACCCCAGAAAGCACAGCTATGCAACCCAGACCCCTCCCTGGCTTGTCCAGTTGTGTTTTGTACACTGCAGTCTGTGCTCAGGTAGCTCAGCTTACACTGTAGACAGAAGCTTGTTCAGTTGTGTGAGGGCTTCGGTAAGAGGTAGAAAAGATCATTGCTGTCAGCTCTGTCCTGCCCAGAGTGTGCAGTGGTGGCTCAGTGCTGAACCACTGAGAGACAGCTTTCAGAACATCATGGGAAGAGTGCAGGAAAGGCTTTCCTGCTCTCGTTGCAGCTGCACTTTCCCAACGTCTGAGTCTGACGAGCTGTTTAGAACTTGGGACCAGGGAGGCCATGGGCCTGGCTGCTTTCTTGGAGGATATGCCAGGCTGTAGTAACCTGAGCAGCTCTGACTGGGCAGGGGACTACCCCTGGGCTACTTTGTATACAAACCTGATCTTACTGATCTCTCAGTGCAGAGGCAGGTGCAGAGATGAGAGTTTGTGTCGGCTTTGTTCTCTGGATCAGGAATAAGGCTCCCCTGTGAGGTAGAGCGTCGTCAGCTATGGGTATAGATAGTTAAAGTCCATCTGCACCCCAAGCAGGACCCATTTTGTCCAGTCTGGGGCATAACAAGTCTTTAGGGATAGGGTTCTTGGACTGCCTCATCTTTCTTGTGGAGCAGTGGCGCCTGAATCCCTGAGACCAGAGACACAGATGAGCTGGTTCATAGCCAAGTTGTCTGAGCCTCCAGTGCAGCAGTGAAGCTGGAGATGGTAAAGCCAGCCTCTGGGGCCTCCTTGAGACCCACTCCCCACCCCCACTCATCTGAAATGACGTCTTTATTTCTTTTCTAACTCAGCTTTCGCAAACCACTGAAGAGATGAAATCAGTCTGGAATTTAAAGCCTCTGGGTATTTGGCCGGGTCCCTGATGGGGGCTGGACCACAGCATGGCTTGCCTGGTGCTTCTGGGACTTCTGTTGTCCCTGGTCCTTGGGCAGCTGTGGTTCAAGACAAGACCTGAGGCTGCTGCTGGGGGTCACCCCCTCACACACGGAGCGTCATTGGCCTTACTTCTCCCCCTCCTTCTGCTCTCATGTGTCCTGGGAGAAGGCATCATCCCAGGATTAGTCAGAGCACTTAACAAGTGGTTCTCACAGATCCCCCAGACAGGCTCAGGGTCTTCTTCATGAAACGATAGCTTCTACTCTGCAGTGACCTACATGGCACTTCTGGGTCTCTGATCCAATTCACCAGAGTGCTGAACAGAGGAGGGAAGAAGAGAGCGCAGAGGCTCCCCAGGAGGAACCTGACCCAGGAGCCTTGTCTTCTCCAACCTTCTCGTCTTCCTGCCTCAGATCAGAAAGATGATCTCCTGAGGCTCTTTGTTCATTTTCTAGCCTTGGATAGAGATGTTGAGCTGGCTCTATTTTTGTATCCTTGAGTCTCTGCTCACTTATTTCCTGATGCCCAGCAGTGTAGCCTCAGGACGAGTGGGTGCCACAGCCCAGTGTGATAGCCTGGCACACCGGGGCGGAGGAGGACAGTGGATGCCTAGGACTGTTTGCCTGGGTCAAAATGCTGTGTGATTTGTCTCCTCCTTGACTCGATGTCATCATCTGAGAGATGGGGTGTTATGGGCTGAATTATCTCTCCCTGAGGTTCACATGCTGCAGGCTCAACCTTCAGGAGCTTAGAATGTGATTGTATTGGAAATGAGGTCTTTGCAGGAATTGTCTGCTAGCATGAGGTTCTTGGGGTACCCCTAATCCAGCATAACTGGGGTTCTCATCGGAAGAGAAGATCAGGATACAAACACACACACACACACACACACACACATACACACACACACACACACACACAGGATCAGTGTCCCAGGGCATTAGAAGGCAGGTACCAGCCAGAGGGAAAACCAGGCCTTCTCACCCATTGGCCTTGGACGTTCAGCTCTCAGGACAGTGAGGGAATGTCTGCTCATCCAACCCCACTGGCCTGCAGGATCTTGTTATGGACATTCCAACAGAAGACAAAGAGGGTGTTTGTAGTGATGTCCATTCTAGAGCCTGGTCCAGCTATGGTCACTCTAAAATTCTACTCTCTTAGATTAGACTGATGTTATGCATTTGCTAAGTCTGGAATTCTGAGTAAGTCAGTTGGGAGTATCAGGTGCCTAGACTAGGTAGTGGGTGTAAAACTCCTGGTACCTGCCATGTGTGGAGCTCAGGGACATTGAGTACTGAAGGTCACAGCAGCAGTAATGCAGGGTTCGACAGGAAATGCAACCTGGTACTAAAATGAGCAAGTCAATGCTAGGCAAGACTGCATTTCTACCATAAACTACCTCCCTAGACAAACCAAAATGGATATTGTGAAATGCAGAAGTAAAAGTTGTGCTGCTCTCCGATATGATCCCCAGTGAGAGCCTGAGTCGTCCTTGGTGGACAAGCCTCAGTAGAGCAGGATTCTGAGACCAGAGGGCGGCCCACTAGTCTTGACAGTCTGTGTTGCATATGGTACCCCCTGGATTCAGGACCCTGTCACCTTCTATCTAACCTACAACCCAGAGCTTCCAAAGAAAACAACAGCAGAACCCTAGGATAAACAGCAGTGATTTACTAATGCTAGGCAAACACCGGGAAGGGGACCAAAAATAGCATTGGGCACCACTCATC
Organism: Rhynchomys soricoides; assembly: GCA_019843965.1. Taxonomy (NCBI): domain Eukaryota; kingdom Metazoa; phylum Chordata; class Mammalia; order Rodentia; family Muridae; genus Rhynchomys; species Rhynchomys soricoides. The sequence continues at coordinate 4,543,392 of JADRCH010000135.1, forward strand.
TGTCAAGAGGAAACAGCATCTCAAATGTCTCCTTGGGCATTGAGTGTTGGAAACTGTGGTAACTCTTCCAAACCATCTCTTTGAGGGCTCTAGGGCCACCTGACAGCAGAGGTAGGCATGAGCCAGGTGTTACCTGAGCTGGGGCAGGAGACTTTGGTTTGAAACAGGCTTGGTTATAAATCACATATCGAGTTCCTGTGAAGCTAGGGCTAGCCTTTGGTCAGCGCATGAAGGCAGGGCTATCCCTCAGTATTGTAGCCCGTTTGTGATGGTCAATTTTCTTGTCACTATGATCAAATACCTGTAGAAGGTAACTTGAGGAAGGAAGGTTATATTCTGCTTCCCAGTTTGAGAAGACACAGTCAATCATGGTGGGGAAGGCATGGTGGCAGAGCTTGATGCAATTGGTCCCATAGCATCTACGATCAGGAAGTGGAAAATGATTGCTGATGCTCACCCTTACAGGCATGCCCACAGGTAGTTACCATGGTGATCCTAAACCCTGTAAAGCTGGCAGTGAATATTAACCACCGCACTATTAGCTGGGAATCAGCAAAACCTAGCTCTCAGCTCTGCCAGGCAGCATCACAGAAGAGGACTGGCATCCAGATGTGGAAGCTGAGCTTGCTTGCCTGGGATACAGGCTTCCCCAGGATCTGTGCATCAGCTGACTACATCCTGGCAGGTAATGGGTGAATTGGCAGATTTATAAAGCCTCAAGATGCTGAGCATGGTGGCTGAGGTCTGTAATCCTAGCACTCCAGAAGCTGATGCAGGAGGCTTATGAGTTTGAAATCAGCCTGTCCTTTAAAAGGGGGAAAGAAGCCAGGTGGTGATGGCGCACGCCTTTAATCCCAGCACTCGGGAGGCAGAGGTAGGCGGATCTCTGAGTTCAAGGCCAGCCTGGTCTACAGAGTAAGGTCCAGGACAGCCAGGGCTACACAGAGGAACCTTGTTGAGGGGAAGAGGGAGGAAAGGATTATTTATAATGTCCCCTTATTCCAATAAATAAACAATTCACCACGGGTCTGATGAATATGTGTAGTCAGAAGATAGGATGCAAGGAAGCAGGCACCCTACAGAGAGGAACACGGCATTCGCTTCTGCAAGGATAGTGACAGGGTCTGTGTGGGCGGACCGCCACCAGGATCCCACTGTCCATGGCTTCTCTCATTTTTGGCAATGATATTTCAGACACTGTGTGGAAGGCAGATATTTCTGGAGGAGGCTTGACCATCATGCTTGACTTTTAGGAGAAAAGTAAGAAACCAGGAGTTAGAAAGAGAAGAAATTCCTCAGGGTTCATCTCCCACCTGCCTGCCGAGGGCAGCGCAGAGAATAACACAAGAGCTCTGTGTCGGCCGGCTCCAAGTGCAGAAACTCAGTACAAATTCACTATTTCCTTCCTCGGCTTCCGGTTCGGTTAGTCATGGGGAGGTCTGAATTTTCCTTTCCCAGAATCCTGGCCCAGGGCTTGCCTTGGCATTCCATCATAACTCCCTCTGAAAAGCCTCTTGTGTTTCTGTGAAGCTGAGCTCTGGAAAATGGCTCCTGCCCAAAGTGACTCAGGACTCCTGGGACAACTGGTGCAGATTAGTCCTGCCATTTCCCAGCTGCAGACGAGAGACAGGGTCACGGCCTCGTACAGGCGGCTCCAGCTCTCACACCTGAGGTCGGACGAGGGAGGTTATGAGGAAAGAAAGAGCTCAGAACCATCCCTGGCTCCCAGCCATTGTCATCCAGCTGCCGAGGCTCTGAGGGAACCCTGCGGATGAGCAACAGGGCTTAGGCATGCTGCCCCCACGAGATGGCTGCTTCCATGGATGAGATGAACCACTAGACCGGAGGCGAGGAGACCATACTTGGCCAGGCCCAGCTCCTCACAGCCTGGCTCCTGCAGACCTAGGGAGACTTGGACCACACACTGTCTCTTTCTTAACCCTGCTCTGAGGACTTGTGGGGTACAGAGATGTGGCTCTATCTTTCCCATGGACCAGCACCATCTATATTCCATCTATGTAGTATGTGGGGTTCTTGCCATTCCTTTTTTTTTTTGAGGTAGTCTTATGTAGCCCAGGCTGGCCTCAGATTCACTATGAAGCTAAGGATGACCTTGAACTGCTGGTCTTCCTGCCTCTACCCGCTCAGTGCTTGGTTAACGATAACGAGCATTGACACCTCACCCCACCCCCCACTTCTGGCTCATCCATTTATTCTTGAACAGCTTGTCATAAAACACCATGCTGGGCTCTGTGCCAGACCCCACTTTAAACCATTTGTATGTTACTCCATTTTATCTTCTGAGCAGCCTGAGAGAGGGTTGTCACAAGGCCAGCATTGCCCTCCCGTCTGCAGAAGGAGGGAGAGAGACTAAAGCACAGGGCATCCCCTTCCTAAGGTTGTGGCTGGGACAGGACCAGCGTAGCCAGATCCACACCTGGGCCTCTGTGCGCCATGTCACCGTGGTACCCTGTCCTCCAGACTCACCTTCCCCCTGGACAGCTACTGTAGGCAATGGCAGCTTAGGTCTCTTTCTGACACCCTGTGTGCATTTGCTCTGGTCTGGATGTCTGGGGCTTCATGTGTTGCTGTCTACCCCTCTGCCCTGTGAGGTACTAAGCGGTGGAGATTCCTTCTGGGAGCTGATCAGGGCGAAAGGCTTCCTAGTTGGGCAGCGTAACTGAATCCCACTGGCCCAGAGGAGGGAGCAAGACCCAGACATACACCTGAGTGCTTCCTGTCTCCTACCCTGTGATGCCCTGCACTGTCTCAGGGACTCTGCTGGCAAAAAGCCACCTCCACCTTTAGCCTCCAACCCTGACCCCTGGAAGCATGCACAGAGTGAACATGTTTTCTTTATGGCTCTCTTACGCTGAGACGATATTACTGGCAATAGAACACAGACAAACACAGCACTTATAAATATGCCCACATGTACAGATTGTGTGTTACCTATAATATAAATCTATAGTCTTTCTTTAGATAAATAGCATTTATACGTTCTTGCATCGTATATAAACATTTGGTCTATAGATACTTATATGGAGCTATGTTCCTTTTTCATTTATTTTTAATTTTTTTGTATGTGTATTTGTGTATGGTCACACATGCATCATTATATGTGGACATCGGAGGACAACTTGTAGAAGTCAGTTCTTGCCTTCTACCACATGGGTCCTGGGGATTGAACTCAGATCATTAGGCTCAGTAGCAAGATCTCACTGGTCCTGCATTAAATGGCTGCCTAGTGCATCCCATCATAAAAGCCATGGTTTGGAAATTATCCTTCTGACATGAGATTGGGCTGTTCCCATAACTTTTTTTTTTTGGTTTTTCGAGACAGGGTTTCCCTGTGTAGTCCTGGCTGTCCTGGAACTCACTCTGTAGACCAGGCTGGCCTCGAACTCAGAAATCCACCTGCCTCTGCCTCTCAAGTGCTGGGATTAAAGGCGTGTGCCGCCAGTGCCCTGCTGTTCCCATTACTTTATATTTAAATTAAATTACATTCTAACACTGAAGCAACTGCCTTCACAGATATAACTCTTCATAGTAAGGGTCATGACAGGCAGGCAGGCCACCTCAGAGGGATTCACAGTCTAGTCCCTAAAACTTTCCCTGTGTTGTGTTAAGTGGCAGAAAAGACTCCTGAGGTGGAATCTAAGTTATGGACCTTAAGCAAAGACTATTGCAGACTATCCGGCTGTGATCTGGTGTTGACGCCCCTCACCTTCGTAGGAAAAGCCTGCTCCCAGGTGACAGGATTGAGGTGATAGATTATGAAGGTGGAGCCCCATGAAGGAGATTGGTGCTGGTGAGGCTGCACACTGTAATTCTGGCACTTGGGTGGCTGAGGCAGGAGGACTGCTTTGAGTTTGAGGCTCTCCTGAGTTACACAGTGAGTTTCAGGCCAGCCTGGGTTTTAGTGGTAGAGCTATGACCTTGGGCCCAGCTGGCTGAGAACAGGAGCCCAGCACACAGGGAGGGTCATGAGCAGTTTCAGGAAAGGGTTAGAAGGCTTATCCTTCCTGCAGCTGGGCTGGGACCCAAAGCAAATGGAAGATGAGGAGGCAACTGTGCATGAGGGACAAAAAGAGAAGCAGAAGAAGCCGACACAAGGCAGGAAGGAGATGGCGCAGTGTGCCATGCTGCCAAGAGCAGAGCAGCTTGAGGCAGTCTTCAGGCCGCTCAGGCAGCAGCTCTGATGTGAGGAGCCCCAAAGGTGCAGCATCTGAGCTAGAGACAAGAAGTTCACTAACTTTGACTTGACCCTGAGCTCTAGCCACAGTCTGCCATGAGGATCTGTACAGGGCTAAGGTTGGAGGGAGAGAGCACCTGGTGGAGGATCTAGGCAGCACAGAGCATGGGTGCCAGCTGACTGTTCCTGTGTCCTCACAGAGCATGGGTGGCGGCTGACTCTGTTCCTGTGTCCTCACAGAGCATGGGTGCCAGCTGACTCTGTTCCTGTGTCCTCACAGAGCATGGGTGGCGGCTGACTCTGTTCCTGTGTCCTCACAGAGCATGAGTGCCAGCTGACTCTGGTCCTGTGTCCTCACAGAGCATGGGTGGCAGCTGACTCTGGTCCTGTGTCCTCCAAGTCCCACTTACAGACCCTGTTCTCAAAACCTCACCTTAGGTATCAGAAAAATGGGAATAAAAATTATGGGTATCTAAAGAGGAGGAACACACATGCATGCGTTTATAGGTCTCCGTATATACACATGTTCATGTGTGCTTGTGTGTGTGTGTGCGTGTATATATATGCATGCATGTCTTGGATGTGTCATATGTGCACACATGTGCATGCTTCCATTGTATCTTTCACTCAGAGGAGGTTATTCTAAAGGGCCCATTGCTGTACTTTCAGGACTGATTAAAATGAAACCGAGAATTCAGCCATTTCCATTCAGCCATTAATGGAAAATGGAACCCAGGCCACCAAGGACTATGGTTTCTTCTGTCTCAGTATGGTGAGCTTTTAACCCACACAGAGAATACCACGCCCCTCAGAGGGCCAGGACACAAGTGCATGAGCATTGGCCCCATGTCAATGCTGTGCATTAGCACAAAGAGAAGGCTCTCCTGACAGCTCCAGCAGCCTCACCTTCTCAGTGGATGGAATATTCAAATGATGAATACGGGCTCCAGGAGAAATGTTACCGAGATGAGTAAAGGTTACAGACGCAAGACCTTTTCTGTCTTGACAAGAACCAGGACGGATTACTATAATTTACCTCTCCTCAGGGCAGCAAATGTGAAGCAGAACAAAGCCTTTAAAAGAACCACTTAAGATAATTTATCTAAGTGTTTCCCAGATGTCATCTGCAGGCTGCTGTGACAGTCATCCGGCCTTTGGGAGCTTGAATTCTGGCTGCTGGGACCCACTAACTCTGAGCGTCAGAAGGATGGCCTGGAAAGCAGTTGTCATGAGGTCCTTCCAGTGTACATGTTGTTGTCCAGCATCCTGGATAGAAGACAACCATGTGGTTTGAGCTATGAGGCAGAAGCCCCCACATCAGGATCCAGCATGCTGAGCCATCCTGCCACCTCAGTGGGCTCCTTCCCTAGAGCAGGTCACCCCTGCCTTCATTGCAGGCCAGCATGCCTCTCTGCGGAAGACTCGGTACTTTGACCTCTGTGAAGGCAAGCATGCTGCATCCACACTGAACGCTCCTTCCCTCCCACAGCACAGTTGGCTTCCTACTGTGGCTCTTGCCCAACTGATGGCACAAGTGGTCAGCTTGTCCCAGCTCATCATCAGTACCATTGCCTTGGTCCCACCCCACCTCCCCCACCCTTCCTGTTCTCCCACGGCCCAGCTCCATTCCCTTTATGGCTTCCTCCCTGGTCACCTGGTCACATTCACCTACTCATCTTATGCCGTCCAGGCCCACCTTCCTAGGAATTCCCCCCTCCCCCCAGTGGCCTGGGGCCTCCTATATCAATTAGCGATGAAGAAACTTGCCCCCACACACACCACAGTTCAATCAGATTTAGGCAATTCCTCAGGTGAGGCTCCCTTTTCCTAAGTGTCTCTAGGTTTGTGTCAACAGCTGAAGCTAACCATGACACCATCCATCCACACTCATGTTGATTCTTAGGTATTCATCTGAGATCCAGCCATGCAGATATGAACAAACATGAATTCATGCTACCTCCCCCTTCCTTTACACACTAAACTCTGGCTGCTGACTAGACTAGTTCCTATTTTGTTTGGCCACTTGTGACTGTAGGGAGCGGTCTCTGTCTCTGTCTGTCTCTGTCTCTTTCTCTGTCTTCTCTATCTCTGTGTCTGTCCCTGTCTCTCTGCCTCTCTGCCTCTCTGTCTCTCTGACTCTGTCTCTGTGTCTCTGTCTGTCTCTGTGTCTCTGTGTCTCTGTCTCTGTCTCTCAGTCTCTCAGTCTCTCTGTCTCTGTCTCTCAGTCTCTCAGTCTCTCTGTCTCTGTCTCTCTGACTCTGTCTCTGTGTCTCTGTCTGTCTCTCTCTGATGTATCTATTCACCTGTGTATGCATGTATACGCATCTGTGTGTGGCAGAGATATCAGTGTTAGATGTCTTCCTTGATTGCTCTCTACCTTACTTTTTATAATGTTATTTCCTCTTTGAGAATTTCATGAATTTATACAATGTATTTTGATCCATTATTACCATTACTACCTAGGATCTCTCACTGAACCTGGAGCTCGCCAATTTGGCTAGACTGATTGACCAGTAAGCTCCACCTCCACCGCATGGGCCACGGGGGTGGGGGTGGGGGTGGGGGTGGGGGGGGAGTGTCTACTGCGCTCGGCTTTTCAAGTGGATGCAGGGAATCCTAACTCAGGTTTTCATGAGCACATACCGGGCTCCTTACCAGTTGAGTCATATCCCCAGTCTCCGTTATGTATTTTTTGGTAACAGTTGCATTGCATGTTCTTATTGTTATCTTTACATTGACAGTAGTTTATTCCAACAATGCAGTTGAGATACAATTCACAAACCATAAAATTCACCTACTTAAGAGATATACAAGGACAAGTGTGTATTCAGAGGTGTGCAGCCATCTCATAGTAGCAGAACTTGCTAAGCAGTTACTTGTGAAGAAAGAGCTTTAGTTATCTCCCGCCTGCTTCTATTACCCTCCCTCAGTGCTAGCCGCCATTCTGGCTTCTGCTTCTTCATGCATATCCCCCATTCCTCCTTGGGTTCCATTGTCGTGGGCAGACAGGCAGTAGGATTAAGCTGGGCCAAGCAGGCCTCCTATCCACCTGGTCTCCTCCTCTGCTTTCTGCTCTGTTCTGTGAGACCTGTTTCTGGGTTGGGCATTTCTGGGTGTGTGTTAGGTGAGAGTATAAATTGATTTTTTTTTCTTTCCAAGCAGGACAGAGACTGTTTCTGATTTTAGCTGTCTAACACCCTTCTCTTTCACTGTCCTCTCTGCCACTTTCTTTGAGTTGTCATGTGTTTCATGTTTATGTGTCCAGCTGACCAACAAGTAAACAGTGAGCCCCAAATCAGTGGACTCGTGAGGGGAGTCACAGCAGGGCTTCTTAAACTTTCTCCTGTCTCCTCTTCTATACCTGGTATACAGGTATAGAAAACACACATGCCATTCACTTACTGATAATAACTCATGAAAACTTTATGCTATGCAATTCTTTGGTTCACATAAAATCTTACCATGTCTTAAAGGAAGCCAGTTTGTAGACTACTGGGCTGACTGTGCTTAATTACTTTTATATAAAGAATTACGTTTTAATTGAGGGCAGGTGACGTGACTCGATAGGTAAAGGTGCTTGTCACCAAGCTGGTGACCTGAAGACCCACAATCCCTGGGATCCACACAGTGAAAAAGGAGAACTGACTCCTGTAAGATGACCTGTGACTATGTGTGTGCCGCTGTGTACAAGCACACATGCACACACATCACATGCACACACAAAAACACACAACGCTTGGCTGAGTACTCGGTACTGTAGGACCCAGAATCTTGAATGTTTTTTCAGTTTATTGATATTTGATTTTGTAATTGTCGATGTTTGAAAATGGCACTTTGCATAAATATATAATGGAAAACGACAGAATTATAGTTAGAGCTATTTCAGAAATTGGAAATTGTGTCTTAATTCCAAGCCAGAACTCATTTAATGATTTTTTTTTAATGAGACTCTAGCCAGCAATTTAAATAGCAATTTTTTAAATCGGCCATTTTAACATAGAGATTTACAAATTTGATGTTTGCATATGAGGTCTGAGGGTCTTTGTTTTCTGTAATCAAACCATTAAGTTTCTTTAAGAGCAAAGAACTTTTTTTTTTTTTTTTTTTTTTTTTGGTTTTTCAAGACAGGGTTTCTCTGTGTAGCCCTGGCTGTCCTGGAACTCACTCTGTAGCCCAGGCTGGCCTTGAACTCAGAAATCCTCCTGTCTCTGCCTCCCAAGTGCTGGGATTAAAGGTGTGCGCCATCACTGCCTGGCTAAGAGCAGAGAACTTTGTAAAACACTACAAAGATTCTTTTTCAGCCAGACATGGTGGCACACACCTGTTTTGCCAAGTCATGAGGATCATAAGGACTGGGAGTTCAACGTCACCCTCAGCTCCACAGTGAGTTAGAGGTCAGACTGGTTATATAAGTCCTTGGCTCAAAAGGAAAAGAAATCAATAAATAACCCCTCTGCAGTTCATAACCCATAGCAGTCTTGAGTTTGAGCTGAAGCCTTCAGGCATCATTCATTGATTTCACAGGGCTCTAAAGTACAAGCTATAGTTCAGAATTGTATGCTTGGGTGCTTGGATGGCATTGGATTTAAGGCCACAGTGAAGCTCAGTGGCATCTTGGGTTCATGATACAGTTGGTTTTTTTAAACTGATTTTTGGTCCTTGTGCACTCAGAAACTTGAAAGTTGCCACATTTTTCATGACACCCCCCCCCCCCCCCCGCCGCCGCCACTGCTTACCGCATGAAGAATATGGGGCTGTGACCTGACCCATAACTTAAGAACTTGAGATTTGTTGGTGTCTTAGTTCGGGTTGTCCTGCTGTGAACAGACACCATGACCAAGGCAACTCTTAGAAGGACAACATTTAATTGGGGCTGGCTTACAGGTTCAGAGGTGCAGTCCATTATCATCATGGTGGGAGCATGGCGTCGTCCAGGCAGGCATGGTGCAGGAGGAGCTGAGAGTTTTACATCTTCATCTGAAGGCTGCTAGCAGACTACTGGCTTCCAGGCAGCTAGGATGAGGGTCTTAAAGCCCACACTCACAGTGACACGCCTACTCCAACAAGGCCACACCTCCTAATAGTGGCACTCTCTAGGCCAAGCATATTCAAACCATGACAGTTAGTATAGTCCACAGTGAGAAGTATCCCAGAGATGGAGAAGCCTGGTGAGGGAGAGCTTCCACACTGGCGTCTTTGGAGCCTTGGCAGTTGCAGGATGCAGTCACCTATCCTTGAAGCAAGCTCAGTGAGCTAACATGGCAAACCCCAGCCTTCCCAAGCCTCAGGGCTCTGCAGATTTTTCTAGTGTCATTGGATGTTTCTATTTTGTAGAACTAAGAAGCCCCTTTTAAAAGCCAGGTTTTGAGAACACAAAAACCAAGATGGTTGCAGAAATGGTCAACACAGAGAAACTTTTCTGAGCTTAGAGGTTTTTCGGGCAGAGTAAACTGTTACATCAGTGTCCTATATGGACCTGACTCCTTCAGAGAGAACAGTTTTCCTGGTTTAATAAGACTTTGCAGCTTATCGTGGCCAGACTACCCCAATTTGCCCCCTGATCTAGCCTTCCTCTGGACTTGTGGAAGTTTGCCACCTGCCTGGCTTGCAGATTCTTAACCACTGAATGTGAGTCCTGTGTACCTTCCCAAAAGGTTCCTTGTGGTGCCTCAGGGTCTGGTCTCCCCTCGGGCCATTTTCTAAACTAACTTGAGCTCTGGGTTGGGTTTAGAATCTCTGCCTCATTGAAAAAGGCAGGAAAGCAAAGGATGACAATTTCCAGCATCAAACTCATGCCTCCACATACGTGTGTACACGTATGCTTGCACTCCCACATATACATGCAGATGTGCACACATGCTACACACATAGTCGTGGAAACAGAAAAAGGAAAACAAACCCTGAGTTCTATTTTAGCCTTGCTTGCCACTGTCTGGTTTAGAGTTTTACAATAGGGTCACAGAGTCACTTTGCTTGTGGCCAAGACTCTTATTTCCGAAGATTACTTCTTGCTGAGAGACTGGTGGCTGAGAGACTCAGCCTCATGTGGCTACTCAAACCTAAAGTCAAAAAAAAAAAAAAAAAAAATTAATATGGAGCTAAAGTCAGAACCCTAGCCCATGTCACATACTCCATGTTTAGAGGGCACAGTCACCATGTGGGTGGAACCTGGCTTTCTGAGGGTAGCTGATGGCTCTGTGGGTACCACTTCCACTGTGGTAGATGGCTTCCAGACGGCAGCTCGGCTTTGTCATGAAAGCAGAACAAGACATTTCCCCACTCAGGTGCCAGGTGGTAGCACACACCTCCAATCCCAGCATTCACTTGGAAGGCAGAAGTGAGCCAATCTCTGTAAGTTCAGAGCTAGCCTGCTCTACAGAGTGAGTTCCAGGGAAGCCAGGGCTACACAGAGAAACCCTGTCACAAAACAAACACATAGGCAAGATATTCCTCCACTTCAGAGAAATAATACCTCTGGGGTCAGATTTCTCTGGCTGAGATTTAGCTAAAATTTTCTTCTTTGGAAGACCTAAAAAACAAAGTCAGTTTTTGAATATTTACTAATACTGAATATAAAAAAAGCCAAGAAAGAATTCTCCTTTATGCATTCAAAAAAAAAAAAAAATCCACCAAATAACGACGAACAACACTGAGGCTCCTGGTGTGTTTTTGAGATATCTTAACATCTCAGAGACAATGGTCGGCTGGCTGGGAGGTACAATTAATGTGTGTAGACTCTGTGAGGCCAAAAGAACAGCTTTCCAAGTGCCAAATGCTACTTCATTATTTATTGACATCTGTAGTAATATCAGGAGAGCGAAAACCTTTAAACATGGATCTTTCTCCAAGGATGTGAGATCCAAAATAAATTTTGTGCATCGAATTCTTCTAGAATTTAATAGGTAAGCTGCATAAATTAACACAAGCGGCAAAAAGCCAGGAGATCAGACACTTTGTGTTTGTTTATTTATTTATTTAGGTTTTTTGAGACAGGGTTATCTCTGTGTAGCCCTAGCTGTCCTGGAACTCACTCTGTAGACCTCGAACTCAGAAATCCACCTGCCTCTGCCTCCCAAGTGCTGGGATTAAAGGTGTGCGCCACCACTGCCTGGCACACTTTGTGTTTATAATGCAGGAAGAACTCAGAGCTTTGTACTGTCTTGCACTGTCTCATGTGGCAGTCAAGCACCTCTCTGTCTGTCTGTGGTGGTGCTGCTTGCAAGCGCTTGCTTGCTTTGCCTTGCTATGTGAGTGGTGGTCCCAGGATAGAGCCCAGCAGTGACAGTTGGCAGCAGAGGTGACAGCTGTGGTCCTCTTGGGACTCATTTAGACTCTCGACTGAAGAACTGCCTATGTGTTTCTAGCTTAGCCTCACAATTATTATGAGCCAGGTCTTCTAGCCAGGTTCCATAATGGACCAGTAGAGGCAGTATGGTGGCCCCAGAGGCACAAGGCAAGAGGGAGGCCTTGCTAAGTAGCAATCTATGTTCTATAGAGGAAGTTGGTTCTAGAAAATTCTGAAGCGGTATTGAACAGAGACGGAGCCACACTGTGATAGCCGTAAGAAAAGGCCATCCACTTGGGACCCCAGAGGAGGCTGGGCAAGGTGTTGAGGGTAAGAGTGAGGTAGTAATTCATAAATGAAAAGAGTCAGGGCTCTCTGGAGACCTGGAGGTTCCAGCTGGCTAAAACCTGGAATCACTGTGGGGGGTGGAGGGGGAGCCTGGAGTCTTCAGTGACAGCAGCTAGTGCTGACGGGAAATGAAAACTGGAGCTGGGAGAGCCAGGATGCTAAGCAGCTGCATCACCACCCTCAGGGGAAACCCTTTCTGTGTCAGACTTACTTTACAATTCTGCCTCTCTACCTCCAGAGGCCCAGGAGATGCAAAACACGGCTCAAATTTCCCCCCAAAGCCAAGCACGGTAGCATATCCTGTACTCCCACACTTTTGAGACTGAGGTAAGAAGACTGTTGTGAGTTCTAGGTCAGTCTGGGTTACATAGGAAGGAGACAGAGACAGAGAGAGAGATCATAGACAGAGAGAGACACACCACGAGAGACACAGAGAGGCAGAGAGAGAGAGAGAGAGAGAGAGAGAGAGAGAGAGAACTGGACATGTAGCTCAGTTAACAGAATGCTTGCCTACTTATCATGCCCAAAGAGCTACATAATAAAAGTAGATATGGTGATACTCCTGTAATTCCAGCACTTGGGTGGTAGAGGCAGGCAGATCAAGAAATTTGAGATCATCCTTGACTATATGACAGTCCTAATTTGAACTGGGCTACTTGAGACCTTGTTTCAAAGTAAATAATAATAATAATAATAATAATAATAATAATAATATCACATTGTGATTATTTGGACCTTTCTATCTCGTGGTACCCTTGGCTTCCCTTGGCTCCACTCTCCAGGAGTCCACATCAGACTGTGGTTCCTCAGCATTCTGCAGCTGCAATGGAGCTTCCAAAAGATGAAGAAGCCCTGGCCTGCTCCCTGCCTGTGGCCAGAATGAGATCAGGGCCAAACTCAGCAGGTGGGCATTGTGACGCTGAGAACAGCCTAAGGGAGAAGACAGAGACACAAGAAAGAAGGCAGCTCCTGGTGCTCTAAGAGTCCTGACTGGAACAGACCACTTCTTAGCAATGCATGAAGCTCACTGGCTCATCAACCTGCTACGAGCAGTTCCAAGAGCCCACTCAGAACCTCTGTGTGTCTTTATGAAGGCGTGTTCTCTCTGAGGCCAAGCTGTAGAATGCTCGTCCATTTCCTCTGAAAGTCATGCTGAGTCCTTTCCGTTTTCCATTCCTAACTTGTAAATTACACAAACTGAAGAGCACCGGTCTGTGAGACTCCAATGTTACCTGTGTCACTGCTGAGTTAGAGCAGAGGCAAGCTTGGCCTGGAAGGCCTCAGGGAGCTGGCAGTCACCACTGCTCCGTTTAGGAGGATCTGCAGAGAAGAGCTCGCAATGAGATGGCGTTCCGAGCATCTTGGTGTCCATGCTTACACCTGAAGTGACTTATCTTTGAGTAGCTGCTTAAAGCTGGGAAAATGGACAGAATGACTATCAGCTGTGTGAGGCAAAAGGGTATTCCTCACTGAGTCACAGAAACCAAGCGAGCCACAAATATTTACCCAACACTGTATGAAAGGCCTGCGCTGTTCTCAAAAGAATACACAGGCAAGCTTGTGAGGTCTAGCCACTGCCTGTAGGAGTTCATGCTGCCAAATGACACATTGCTTACACAGCCCACGTGAGGTGGCAAGTGACAACTACTCGTGCCTGTCACCACCGTCTCTGTCTTCCTTGCTCTCTGATGCCCTTACCACAGCTTCAGTCCCACTCAGGCCTAGAGTCCTTGGGTACGGACAAGGAATGTGTAAATAGCCCTCTCGGGCTCACTTCCAATCTGTGTACATCACTGCATAAAGCTCTTGAAATGTCTGGCTCGGAATACACACTCAGCAAGGGATGTCTGAATGAACACACGGGTGGGAGGCAGACTGCGACTTAAATAATGCCAGTGTCACATGAGGGAGGGATGACAGTGTCTCTGAGGACACAGAAATCATGATGATGGTGGCGTAGGCAGGTCAGAGAAACCCTCTGCAAGGAATCTGGCCAGAGCCCCGGTTTCGGGAGGGGTTCCAGGGGAAGATGGCAGTGTTGGGTAAAACGGCATGAGTGTGACTGAGCTGAGACATGGTGGTGGGTGAGCCTGGGCTAAAATCCAGCTCTGGCTCTATACTCTGGGTCACTGATGTTGCCAGATGGGACACGTGGAAGTCTCTCTCCTTGCAGCCTCTTGTGTACAGGGATCAAGAGTAGGAGGGAGAGGTCTGGCTGGCTGTAGAACACACTAAAGAAGTAAATGGCGTCACCCTACTGTCCCCACACAAAGCTTCTTCATTGCCAAGCCAAGGTGTGGCCCATCGATACAAGCTGAAGCCACTACAAAGCCAATGAAGCTCTCCTACAATGAGGGAGAGGCTCTGGCACAGTGCCCCTGTGTGTTGTGTAAACAGATGGTGGTTTTGTATTCCTTTTCTTGATGTGGACTTTGAAAACAGTATCTGCTTTAGCCTTAACCCCTGTTCCATATCCGGATCTGCTGTAGGCTGTGACAGGGATCAGATCTTTGTCAACTTGGTACACATTGTTTCTTCCCTCCTGGTGGCCAGCTTCAGGCTGAGCTCCTGCCTGATCTCCTCTAGAAGCCATGGGTTACCTTGTACAGATGTCCCTACAGATTGATGTGCACCACACTGAGTCATCCCCTGCAGGTGGCGGATGAGGAGAGGTGGGGGAACAAGAGTGTCAGTTTGTAAAGGCAAGTGAGCTAGAGCATGGAACTACAGGGGCGGCCATCCTGCCCTTGGGAGGAGGAGGGCTGCTCAAGGTAGCCCTTCCCAGTCAATAGTCATTTGTGGACTGGAAACTAGAACTAAGTTCCCAAAGACAAAGACAGCTGCAGATAAAGACATGCTGAACTCCCAGGATGCACTGTGCTATTGTGTGCTCATATGGTGTGTTGTTCAGTGACATACCTGCGTACAGGGGCTGCTGTGTGACCCAACATGGTTATTTAGAAAACAAAGCCCCAAAGGGCTGATAGTGGGATGGACTTGTAAGGTTCTGGGGTTTTGTTTGTTTGTTTTGGGGTTTTTTGTTTGTTTGTGTTATTTTGTTTTGTAGGGGGGTCTTTGATATGCCAAGGCTAGCTTGCTGTGGTGGATCCATCTCTGCCACACTCCTTGGGTGGAATCCCAGAGCGGGGGCTCCTAAGGGAGCAGACACCCTTGGGACAGACATTATAAAGAAACTGCTGGAAGGAGACGTCCAGCTTCAGAGCTGGCCTGTGGCTTGCTATTGATCACCACTGCTGCTAATTATTCCTCTGCCTGGTGAATGCACCTGCTTTTCCTCTGCCGACCTTTGTCCTCACCTGACCACACAGAACCCCACTGCCCTGGCAAAACCCATCATCAAGGATTTCTGGCAGCCAGCCATTTCCGGAGATCAACATTCCAGGGCTTAAGGCACACACAGGCTCTGTCTGGCGTCTGACAAGCATCCTGAACATGGTAACTGCAGCCCTTGGACTGTTCTAGAACACTGCTCAAACCCTCCTTGCTTGGAGCGCCCCATTCCTGTTTCTGAGTCTATGAATCCCAAAGGCCTAGAGAAGAAGTTATCTTCATTCATGCATCACAACCTTCCGGAAACACCAGGTTCCCCAGTCTTCTCTTGCCAAATGGGGACAGATGAGATGTACAAACAACCAAGGACACCATGAGTCAGCTTGACAGTCTGTTCTCTATTTTTTTTTAATGGAGCTTCCAGGTTGGCTTGGTTGATTGATGGACCCCAGGACAAAGCCACACAGAGAATTGTGCATCCATCTGGGAGCACAGAAAGCTTTATGAGGCCCGAGGCTTCTTTGTGTTTAAGAAAAGGAATTATGTAGAGACTATGACAGGCAAGGTACAAAATTTCTCCACTTGCTCCCAATACGGAAATTCTGGTAAATACAGGATTTTCAGAGCATCTATCACTCTCCCATGTATGATCACTACATGCCTGTGACATAGCTCAGGTCTTTGTTTCAGGAAAGGTTTCTGCCATTATCAGGTATCTGCAGCCTACAGCCCCTATAGCCGCCATGGCCAAGGTCTTGCTCCTTCTGGTCAACCTTCAGATGGCCACTGATTCTATGTAAGATCCAAGACTTGCTCCATGGGCACAACATGTCCAAGTCTGATGGGCCTCCCTGGAGGTCTTCAACTAAATTATGGTTTTATTGATCATACTTCCCAATCCTGTCTCCTTCTCACACACCCTATTGACCCCCTAGGGTCTTCTGGGGCACACCTCACATTTAAGACCCCTCAGCACCTGCCTTCTGAGGAATCTAGTCTCTGACAAGGCCTCTGAGAGGACCAAAGTTTAAGAACTTGAACTTGAAAGTGTTGAGGACCTTGTAGCATTTCACACTCCCAGGCTCTGCAGAACAATGGGAAGGAATGAACTCGGCCCTGTATAGGCGTACTTTTCTCAGGGATCCCTGCCTAGGAGAGCTTGACCCTCCCACACAAGGAGGCAGCCCTTCAGCTGGCATGGGTCACCTTCCCTGAGATTCCCACAATGTTTCCAAAGACCCTGAAGTACTTTCTTTGCTGGTTTTCTGAGGACATGATATCTCTTCCTGGAAGCTGGAAGTTTGTGTGAGTCAGGACTAGGTAGAGAACAGTGGGTCAGGGTGGGGTGTGGTAAGCATCTCTATGAGGTAGAGACTGTCACCTGCCCAAAGGCAGCTCTCCTTCTTCCTTCCTGACTTTGGAAGTGACCGGCTACCTCAAGACCCTGCTGCTATGCTTTTCCCACCACGATGAACCAACCTCTCGAACCATGAGCTGAAATAAGCCTTTCCTTCCTGAAGACACTTGTGTCACAGATTTTGTCACAGAGATAAGTAACTAATGCACTTGCTGTGGGCCCTTTTGAGCACATTCCAACCTCAGGGTATTGTTCCCTGCTGCCCCCTCTACAGTGACCAATCTTTGTTCAGGGCACTTCACAACTTCTGCCCCCACAGAACCCCCATGACCTCTGTCCCCTGACCCCTGACCCCATGAGCAACCTTCTCTTCTGAAGATGCATCACTTACAACCCAGTAGCTGGCTCACTCCTCCAGCAGAACCCAAGTCCCAGGCTCTGCTCCTCTTGTTCAATGCTGCATTCTTTGGACTCAACAGAGTTGTCAAATAAACCAAATGAGCAGTTTATGTTATTTTTGATGCTGTTTTCTTTCTCACCAGATGCATGGATTGCTTCTTTTGCTTAATTTCTGCCCTGTTGTTTAACATTTAGGTTGCCTCTGATGTTTTCCTGATATATATACATCCCAAATTCTTAATGAGCACAGTCAGTACTCAAGCAGTTCACTCTACTTCCCAGGGTTTGCCTATAAAAGTGTAATGGGAAAATTAGCTCAGTGCAATCCCATGGCTATAATGAAATCCAAAGTAGAGCCCCCGGAAGCTGTGATTCCATGCTTTCCAGCTTCGGTGGCACTTTCCCTCGCCTTGTCCTGGAAGCAGCTACAGCCAGATCCAGATGAGGAGCTCCCCTTCCCAGGCCTTGAAAGTGCTCACCCTGGGAGAAGCTGTGAGGCACACCCTCCAGCGGGTGAGACCCCCACAGGACTCTTCTCAGCCTTGGCTGCTGTGCCCAGGCAGTGTGCAGTTCACTTCCATTCTGACTTCCCAGGCAGAGTCTGGGTGGAGAGCTGTGTATTTCTCATCTTTTTGTGCCAAATAGTGTGCAGTACTTCCTATATGATAAATAAATACTTGCAAAATGTCCTCAGAATTCATTCCCAAATGGGTCAAGGAACCCTTGCTTGGTGATTCCTGTGCTGGGAAGGAAAGCCGATGCCTCTCCTGCATCATCAGGACCAGACTCCGAGACCAGTGTAATTAAGAGAAAAAAAGCCTTGTGTGAGATCATCAGATTGTTCCAGAATCCTTCATTCCTACCCTTGGATTCTTTTCCTGTCTTCTGGATCCTGTGAGGCATCTTCTGAGCTCACTTGTCCCTCCGGGGAAACACTGTTTCAGGGTATGAATAATTGAACAGAGTGAATTTGAATGATGAATTGTGGGTCTCAGGTGCTGAGCTGTTTGGAACTGCTGCTTCGTGTACTGAAACGGGACTCTGAAGTATTAACGATATATGCTTCCAGTGATCGGATCTGGAGTGTATCTGGAGAAGGCAGAAAAGCCACGAAAGCAGGACCACAGTGTTTGGAGAAGCAAGTTTCCTGAGTGAGTCCTGTTTGCCTGGCAGCCTCCTAGACAGTAATGTCACCGTCTTCTGAACATCAGCCCTGGTTGCCAACATGCCTGGACCCTTGTGCTGAGACGGGAGTTGTAATAGTTAATATTGATCACTCCAAATGTGTTAGGCATTGTTCTATGATCTGGGATCCATGACCAAAAAAAGGAAACTGAGCCAAGCATCAGTCTTCATCCCTCTGCTTCCTGACTGTGGGTGTCATGTGATCAGATGCTTCCTGACTGTGGGAGCCCTGTGACCAGATGCTTCCTGACTGTGGATGCCCTGTGACCAGCTGCCTCATACTTTGACACCATGACTTTCTTTCATGAGATTGCACCCTCAAACTGTGAGACAAAGTAACCCTTCCTTCCTGAAGCGGCTTCTTCTCAGTTACTTTGTTGCACTAAGAGAGACTGGGCCTCAACGGGGTCCTCCATACCTAGTTCTCAAAGGAGAACTTATATAGGACAGAACCCTGTGTCCTTGCTGCACAGAAATGACATGCCTCAGAATCTTAGATCTTTATGGTGTCCTTTGATACCTGTGCAGGGAAAATCTCTGTCCAGGGTGGGCTCGTGTCTACCCAGCCTTTAGGAATTGGGAAAGATGAACTGGGACAGGACCAGACAATTGGTTACCGTGGGTTACTACCCACCAGGATGCTTTCCTGCCTGATCCAGCCTGCTTAGGGACAGAGGCACCTGCTCCCATCTCCTAACCTCAACAGTTAGAAGGTACTTCTCTGCTCATATCTACGTCTCCACGCATCTGTCCCTATTGATTCTTCCCTAGCCCTAGACAGTGATATTCTCAAGGGCAAAGGTCACATCTTCCTTTCCTTTGAATCTTCAATGCCTGACATATACCCTGAGTGTCAAGACCAGCTAATTATGGACAAATGTTTGTCTAGGAAAAGACATCCCTACTTATGCATTTCCTCTGGCCCTCCATCCAGTGCCTTGGGTACTGAGAACAGGAGGCAGGCCAAGCAATGTCTTGGATTTACATCCCAGCAGAAAAGAAATAACAGAAAGCCAGTTGCAGCGTACTGGGCAGGTGCTGTCGGGTCCTGGGATGTCTTGACCTGGAGGACAAGCTTTTCTCTCATTGCTTGTCCAGAAGTCTCCACCAAAGTCAAGGATGGCTACACCTGTCATCAAGCTGGCTTGAATCTTCCAACAAGGATTCCAAGTAGATATAGTTCAGTACAGTTACCAGTCTCCACAAGCTTCGGATCAAATATGCAGATGCATGCAAATTGTCCTTCCCTGGAGGGACTTACTGTTTCTAAGAGCAGACATTAAAGCACAACATTTTAACACAATACAGACGCGCTGTTAGAACTCAAGGTGCCAAGGGGCATAGCAGACTCTTACAGGCTTGTATGGAACTCACCTACTCAGATGAGCTTCCTGACCAGACAGAACAGTGAGTGTTCTGTATGTACATGGCCCAGGACTGTGACAGCCTCAGGTACCCAGATGTCCTTGCAGGGAGTTACAGGGAGCTGGTGGGCAGAGGCTGTGGCTCCTGGCTCTTTGCTAAGCCTCCAGGGCTATGAACAACAGCAAAACCAGACAGACTCAGCCACAGAAAGGATGAAGAGACTGGTGTGCCTTTTGCCCTACTCAGCGTCCCTTTGCCTTCTGCCCCCAGATCTCCCACACCCACTGCTCTGGCAGCCCCCCCTGCTGCCCCTGTGACAGTCGATCTTCTAGTCCTGTTCTCTCCCCCTGCCTTTGCCAGGAAGACATTCACTGATACATCTTCAGTGATGCCCAGTGCGTGGTTCCCCAGGTTCTGGAAGCCAGTCTGGGGTCACATGAAGTGCTCCTAGGTTCCCCATTATTCTGTGTCCTGAGTGAATGTTTAGTAGTCACATGGCTCTGGACTATGACTGACTCAGGTGCCCACATGTCCTCAGAGGAGGTTGTACCTGGTTACCGGGAGCTGGGGGACAGAGGCCAGGGCTCCTGGCTCTTCTGGCCTCTGGCCCAGGATCTTGACTCTGGCCAGCAGCCATGCCTCCAGACCAGATGAGAGTCTGCCCCTGTAAGCCTTGCATACCCAATATGTCCTTCTCAGGATGGTGCTCAGGGTCCATTGTCATCACTCGCACACACTACCCCTTACTGTTGTTATACAGGAAAAAGTCTGCTTGGCAGAAGTTCTGAAGTAACGCTGTTAGGTCATAGGAGCTACCCGCGCAGATCTGTCACCTTTTCTTTGTCCTAGAATAAAATGCAAACTGTTTCACTAGGGTGTCTGGAACACCTGAGCGCACAATAACATCAGTTAATTGAATTGGTTGGCCTAATTTCCTGGGTTATTTAATTTGGGTAGCAGATAAAATGGTATTTGGAACTTTCATGGCAAAGTAAGATGTGGCTACGTCAGAGAGCAGTGACATCACACGTCCATGGGCTCTGACTTTGAGATGGCCTGTGGACCCTTCCTTAGCTAACCACATAGATGCAGTAGCTACAGATCATATCACCAGGATCAGAAAATACGTAGGTCTAGTTCAGAATGTTCAGATGGCAGTTGGGCAGCAAAGCCCCATACTGTACACAAGTCAGAGGGCACTTACCTTTAAATTTTTGTTTTATTTTAAAGTGTGTGTGTGTGTGTTGCACATGAGTGCAGGTGTCTGGGAAGGCATCATATCCCTTGGACTTGGAGTTTAGGCATTTGTGAGCTGCCCAATTAGGGCACTGGGAACCAAACTTGGGACTTCTGTGACAGTAGTGTGTATTCTTAACCTCTGAGCCAGCTCTTCAGCTCCTGCATGACACTCGTGTGAGTGTGTGTGTCTGTGTGAGTGTGTGTGTGAGTGTGTGAGTGTGTGTGAGTGTGCGTGTGTTGTGAGTGTGAGCGTGAGCGTGTGAGTGTGAGTGCGTGTGTGAGTGTGTGCATGTGTGAGTGTGAGTGTGTGTGCATGTGGTATGTATGTGGTGTGTAGCATAGTGTGGTGTGAGTGTGTCAGTGTGTGTGAATGTGTGAGTTATTGAGTGTGTTGTGTGGTATATGTCTGTGTGTGTGATGTGATGTGTGAGTGTGTGGCACAGTGTATGTGTAGGTATGTGTGTGTTATTGAATGTGTGTGTGAGTGAGTATGCATGTGGTGTGGTGTGTGTGCATATGAGTGTGTGTAGTATTGTGTGTGTGAGTCTGTGTGTGTGTATGTGTATATGGTGTGGTGTGTGGTGCGTGTGTGTGTGTGCTGTGTGTGTGTGCTGTGGTGTGTGCATGCATGTTGAGTGTGTAGTAGTATGGTGCATATGTGTGTGTGTATGAGAGTGTGTCATGTGACATGTGTCAGCACATGTGTGTGAGTGTGCGCCTGCGCAGAGATCAGAAGAGAATGTTTAGTGTTCTGCTCCATCATTCTCTATTTTATTCCCTTGTGACAGGATCTCTCAGGGGCAAGGTTGGCAGCCAGCAAGCTTGAGCAATCCTCCTGACCCCGAGTGCCCCTCTTCCTAGCACTGAGCTTACAGATGCACACAGGACACACCTGGCATTTTGCACAGGTGCTAAGGATTTAACTCAGGGACTCATTTGTATACAAGTGCTCTTAAACACTGAGACCTTCTGTGCTGCCACGGGAGGACATGTGAATGTTCATTCATGGCCTCTGCTGCTGCCAAGGGCCACGATATTGTCATGGAGCTGATGCTATAGACCATGTGGATGTCTACGATCCATGTTGCTGCCAGAAACCATGTAGAAGTCTGTGATCCGTGCTGCCGCTGACTGTAAAAGGCACGGAAGCTTCTTTGCCAGAGGTACTGATGTCTGCAGACTCACAGTTGAGAATGAGAGGCATAGAAGCTTCTGTGACAACCCCTCACCCACCCGACCCCCAAATAAAAACAATCTAGACAGGAAGCCATTGAAGGAAACTCTGAAAACCTGTGGTAGGGATGCTGAGGTGTAGCTCTTCACAGTTGATGGCTTCTGAAGGGGGGGGG
>JADRCH010000135.1:4567941-4587657 GCA_019843965.1 Rhynchomys soricoides
GGGGGGGGGGAATGGGGGTGGGGGGGATGGGGGTGGGGGTGGGGAAGGGCTCAGGTTTCTTTAAGGGGCTGGCCACTGGGAGTTTGACCATGATCCAGTGAGTATATGAACAACACAAATAACACTTGGTACTACTTCCCCCCCTCCTCCCCTTCCTCCCCCCTCCCCTTCCTCCCCCCTCCCCTTCTTCCCCCCTCTTCCCCTTCATCCCCCCTCCCCCCTTCCTCTCCCCCCTCCCCCTTCCTCTCCCTCCTCCTCCCCTCCCTCCCCCTCCTCCTCCCCTCCCTCCCCCTCCTCCTCCCCTTCCTCCCCCTCCTCCTCCTCCTTCTCCTCCTTCCCTTTTTCCTTTCTTCTTTTTTGAGGGAGAGGTCACAAGGGTGGGGGGTGGACCTGGGAACAGTGGGAAGTACATATGATCAGGTTGCATTATGTGAAACTCCCAACTAATCAATAAATATATTGTGTTGGGCAAAACCACTGAACCATTTCTCTAGCCAGACATTCCTATTTTTCATGCCTGGCATATTTCCCAATCAAAGTGTCAGAAATTAAACCCACAAGCAAAGCTCCCTTCCAAGTCAGCCCCCAGCACAGCATTTAGACTCAGAGATTCCTGGAGGTGGCTCGTAGTGAGAGAGCTGCTCAGCTCTGATGTAGGGGCTGAATGCTCCCCATTAGCCCAATAGTAACAGTCTGAGAGGGAGGAGCCTGTGGATGCACATGTAAACTTGGACTTAACTCTGTAGCACACCCTCATCAGCCCTCACGTTCTGGGTGATTCCCTGTGATAAAGAGTATTTTGGGATACTGCAGGAGCTTTCGCTGATGCCAGAGAAGGTACTTAAAGTTTCCCTAAATCACCTCACTGACTAGAGCTGGTGTGGCCCATTGGTAGACATTGCTGACATGTGCTTGTCCCACCTTGTTCTAACCCCTAAAGGCAACAAAGGGGCTTGGTGAAGAGAGGGCCTCTGAGAAGTGAGGTTCTGTTTTGCTCTTGATGTCACATGGGTGTGAAGGCTTCCTCAGAGTGTGACCCACACTAAGGATCCTGGGCCCTTTAGAACTTCCTTGGCTTCAGGGCCATTTTTAAGGCATTATCTAGAAAGAAAGACACCGAGGCACCTGGGGTGGGGGAAAAGAAGTACCTTAACTGTTTGCAGAGCCATTTCTAGCAGGGCTGGAATCAGCTTGTGCTGTTCTGGCAAAGTGGCTGAGAAGGCTGTGCAACCTGGCTGGTTGAGTTTTCTTGTATTGGAGGGAAATACACTGAGCAGCATTGCATCCCTAAAGAGTGCTCCGTGCCAACAGAAACAGTCTCCATGCTGCTGTCCCATGGCCATCTGCACACACAGATGTGCTAGCAGTACCCAGAACACATGCACAGAGCGTATACAGACCGTGTGCACACAGCGCATCGCCTAAATGGTAGGAAACACAGAGGCCAGGAGGGAGGAGAGAGACAGGCGGGATGATGGTACATAAGAAACATGCTTTCAAGAAGACAATTTCCTGGAAGCAGATCCTCGGCTATGGAAGATACAATGTTACGGATCTTTAAGAAGAAGCTGGAATTGTGCCAGGGCTAGTGCCTCGGAGATCCTGCAGAGATCCCACCAGTGAGGCGTTGACTCTGTAAGCCCAACATTACATAGTGCTGACCAGAATCTTTTAAAAGCAGCCTTACAATGGTAAGCTCCTCTGCAGGTTTGATGTTCCCTCTGCCTTGTGCCTCTGAACTCCCACACATCACCTTCCGCCCTGTCTCTTTGTACACGGGACACACAGGCTCTGCCCTCTGCTCCCTGGCAGTTCCTTGGTGATCCGTCCTCGGCCTCGCTCCTCTCAACTCTTCTTTATTCTCTGTGGTCACAGCGCTCAAAGTCACACAGCTGGGACTTCATCTACTACTCCACTGAAAAGAGAATGACTGCCAAAAGGCCCTGGAGTGGGAGCTGTGGTTTTTGAAGTACGTACATTTCTGAATGCAGTACCTCAGATGCTCCTGGGCACACATGTCCCAAGCCCCTTGGTGCCCAGTTGTGAGTTGCCTAGTATTGCTTTGGGTAAGGGAGTCTGTCTCTAGCATCTTTAGATGGACAACCAGGGAAAAGGATTTCCACTGTCCCAAGAACTGCTTCCCACATTCCTTCCCAGGGACACTGGCTCTGTAGTGGCCTGAAGATACACTCCAGGACCTAGTGGCACGTGCGTTTAACCCTGGCTACTCAGGAGGCAGGAGGATTCTAAATTCAAAGCCTGTAAGTTCAAAAGGCTTCAGGAGACCTTAAAGAAAATAAACAAGAAGTTTACAAGGAAAAGAAAAGAAAGAAGACTGAGTTCTTTCTCAGTGGTAGAGCTACCTCCAGCTGCTCCTGCTTAGGGGGGAGCCTCAGTTTCCACTCTGGGACAGTTCCATGATGAGGTGATCTGCTTGAGAGGCCTGCCTGTACCTAGAATCTTAAAAGTAGCTACCCTATCTTGGCAACTTTAGCCTTGAATTCGGTGGGGTGGGGTACTGGCTTTAGAAAAACTCCCGTGTGATCAACACGTCTAAGAGCAAAACTGAAGAAAGGCATCAGAATGAAGGCAGTGAGTGAGTGCCAAGCTCTCGCCCTGTCTTAGCTGTCACCAGGCATCAATACGCCCACGTGAAAAGACAGCTCTTCCAGCAGAAAACAGCTTTATATCCCGTTACATTAATAGACTTACTCAGAATAGGGCAACATTGGGTTAGGATGGGACCAAATCTTAGGTCTGTATAAGAAGAGGGTCACACACCCACATTGGGACAGAGGATAGAGTGATAGAGCCACAAGCCAGGCCTGCAGGTGTGTGGGAAGCAGGCCAGCAGAGCCTGGGGAAAGAACACAGGATGACTGGCACTGAACACTAACCAGAACACCATGTAGAAGCTAGGTATGGTGGTATTCTTCCGTGACCCCAGTGCTGAAAGATGCACATAGACCCTGGTCAACAAGCTGAACTGATGTGCTCTAGAATTAGTGAAAGACCTTGAAAAAAATAAGGCCCAGAGCGATTGAGAAAGATATCGGATGTCCACTTCTGGCCTCCACATACAAGAGCATGCAACGCACCTGCACACACAGGTGCACACAGCCACATGAATGCATGCATACGCTGCACATGCGCGCGCGCGCGCGTTCGCGCGCGCACACACACACACACACACACACACACACACACACACACGCTCCTCATTGCATCTTGATCCTCCGTCTGAAGGCACAGCACCGTAGTTAGTCCTTGAGATGCATACTTGGGTTGACACTGCTCTGACATATCAAACGCGGAGGAGCCACCCCAGTGCACCCTCCTTGTTACACCAGATATTTTTTTTCATTTCTCTCTCCAGATCTACAAAAAGAAACCGAGCTGAGAAAAGTTAGGTAACTTGACTTGGAATCCTACCAAACACAGACAACTGGAGAGTTCGTTATAGCTTTTGTCCATACATAATTGGCCTGTCTACACCCATAATTAGCTTTGTCACGTGGCCAAAAGGCCAATTCAGTTCCACCACCAGCTGTTGTTTCGGCAGAACTGACAGTCAGTCATGGCCACATGAATCCCAAGATCCACACATGAGTCAGGACTGATATCTGAATTTATAGGGGTGAATGCAAGAACTGGGGTCTCCTACGGGGTTCAGCTTGGCGAGGTGATGCTGCAGGGAAGCCTTGGAATCCTGGGCATGACAGAGCATCTTAGTTGGGGAGGTTCTAGAGTTCTAGCTCCAGGTTCTCTGTCTCTCAGCACTGAGCTGTTTTCTAGAAACTCTGCCCTGCTAAGCGTTTGCTGTTTCTTTTTCTTCCCAAGAGCCTAGATTCTGCTCCTAGACTTCATGGGTCCCAACATATGGAGGGCACCCTGGTCCCCTCAGTATCCACCCTCATCAATTGAATGATTCACAGTGCCTGCAGGCCAGCCCAAACACTGCAACCCACTGGGCTTCAGAAGTCCTCACCATAAGGTCAAAACATTCCCTCATATGTGACGGACACACTCTCTTCACATGGTGGCAAGGGTGACTCCTGACTGCTCCATCTATATATTTTTATCAAATATAAACCCCAAAATATGCAGCCCCACCCCTCCGATGCCTCAGGGAAGACTGACATGCCTGAGTAGACCCCACTGCCTTCCCGTAGCACATGGGGAGGCCCCATAGTGCCAACAAGGCTTAACACTGGCATGCTTAGTGACCCCATATCTTCCTAAATATGAGGGTTCTGACTTTGCTTTTCTTAAAGAAAAAAAAAAGAAAAAGGGAAATTGATGGTTTTTAAGAACTCCAAAGCATATCAGAGGCGTTTGGAAAAACCTGCCTTTCCATAAGCTCAGGATGGTAATTTAATTAGTCTGTCATGCAAGATCATTAATTTATCAAAAGCCTGAATTCCACATGAGACGGGTTATTAGTGGGGGACACCATCGATGTTATTCTTTATAGTCAAATACACGGAGCTTGCCAGGCTCCAGAACAAATCACATTTTGCTCCGTTGCCAAAAGGAAAATCTATTTCTTGATATTGTTTAGAGCAGAAAACTACATATTGATTTAAAAATACAAATGAATAGAGCAGGTCCCCAAACTCAGCTATAACATGACAAAGACTAAGTGGAAGTCAGCAGATACAACAGAAGAAAGACTCTAGGAAATTAGGAGGAAGAGGAGGAGGAGGAGGAAGGAGGAGGGAGGAGGAGAGGGAGGAGGAAGAAGAAGAGGAGGGGGAGGAGGAGGGGGGAGGAGGAGGAGGGGAGGGGGAGGGGGAGGGGGAGGAGAACTCAGAGTTTTAGATGGAGGTGTTCCTGAAGCCCCAGAAAGGTTCTCTTACATGACATCATGTCTCGTTCAGTGAATAAAAAGGAAGAAATGATTTCTTTATTTCCTTCTCAGTGGGCAGAGAAGAAGTCTGACCACTGAATTCCATGTTAAAAAGTCAAATGCAAGTCCGCATCTGTAATCCCAACTCCTACTGTGAGGTGAAATGTGGAGACAGGAGAGTCGCCAGAAGCCTGACCCACACAGCACAGTGGCAGAAACACGAGAGACTCTGAGTCTAGAAGGCAGAAGTTGAGAATCGACTCCTGAAAGTTGTCCTGTGATGTCATGGCACTCACACACATAGACACACACATCCTCACACACACACACAGACACACACAGACACTCACACACACAGAGACACACACACCCTCACACACACACACAGACACACACACACAGACACTCACATACAGAGATACACAGACACACTCACACAGAAACACATACCCTCAGACATACACACACACATACACACACACACAGAGACATACGCAGACACACAGATGCATACACAATTAATTAATTTAAGACTTTATTCTAAAAAAAAAAAAAAAAATGGCTCGAGTATTACAGTGATCCAGACTGTAAGGAGCAAGCAATGGGGGCCATGAAAGATGCTTGGTGAAGTGGTGAAAACAATCAATCTGTCCTGTGGATGTTGGCTGAGCCCAAATTTGTCTTGTAGTGTCCACTGGGTGGTGAGAAGAGGCAGATGGCACACTCCCATGAGAACAGCACAGCCCAGCTCTGTGCTCAGGACGGCCACTGACAGAGACATTGGTGTTTTTCAGAACGCCAGAAGGGCTTTGCAGCTGTGGACTTACTGATGCGTACAGAGACCAATCCTAAGCAGAGTTGTATGTCACTTCCAGACCAGAGCAAATGGTTTTAAAGTTGTGGTTGTTGTTGCTGCTGCTGTGACAGAACACCAGATGAGAACACCTTAACAAATAAAAGATTCACAATGACTCTCAATTTTAAGAGACAGTCCAGCACAGCGAGGAAAGCAAGAGCGTGAGGCAGCGTGTCACATCACATCCACACTAAGGAAGCACACAATGCTGGTGCCCAAAGCACGCTATCTCTCTCTCTCTCTCTCTCTCTCTCTCTCTCTCTCTCTCTCTCTCTCGTTGCTGTAGTGTGTGTGATATGCAGGTATGCAGGCACCCGGCCATGGCGTGTGTATGGAAGGTCAGAGCATAACTTGGCAGAGCTAGTTCTCTCCCTCACAGTTGTGTGGGTTCCCGGGATTGAACTGAAGTCACCGGCTTGCACACTTCTCCCTACTGGGCCATCTACCTGGCTCTGCCTTCTCTTTTTATTCAGTTCAGGCTCTGAGCATAGGGTGGTACCCCCACACTCACGCTGTCTTCTCCTCTCAATTACTCGTCTCTGGAAACCCCTCGCAGACATGCCCAGAGATGTGTTTCCATGGTGATTGTACATCCTGCCAGGCTGACCATCAAGATTAACCATCACACTTGGTCACATGCGTCTCTTTCTTGTATGTATAAAGTGGATCCTCCTTTTTGTCTGGATCCTTCTGTCTCTTCTCCATTTTAGAGTTTATGCCAAAACTTCCCTATCTTGCTTTCTGAGACCCCTGGGCTGAGGTATCTTCTGCTCACACTCTGCTAAGCACGTGCTCCCCCTTCACGTTCTCAGAGTATTCTATGATACAGCCTGGTACATGCTGTCTCTGCTGTGGCCTTAATTCACTCATTTATTATACTTTCCTGGAGATCTTGGAGTCCGTTAACCTTCTATTTAGTGACATCTGTCTTCTCACACACACAGGCACTGTGACTGAGAGCTCAGGGACCAGGGATGAGAAGTCAGACGACCTGAAGCACACCCAGGCTCCTCCATGTAATGGATATTTCTCCTTGGGTGCAGCCTCGATTTCCTTTCATGGGAGTGTAAGACACTGGCTATTCAACGTTGCTCTTAACAGGACAATATGCTTAGAGAATGGCCAGGCATAGCGCTAGTGACATTTAAGAAGATGATCAATAAAATCAGAGGGGATTCTTTAAAATAACTTTCAGTCAGAGAAGATGCAGAAAGAAATGAAATGAAGCAGCACATCCTGGGGTGCTGCAGAGCGTGGGGTGCTGCAGAGCGTGGGGTGCTGCAGAGCGTGGGGTGCTGCAGAGCATGGGGTGCTGCAGATCTTGGGGCGGCCTCCCACTGTAACTCACCGGTGTGCTTAAGCCTGAGTTTGGGCTTTAGTTCAGGACTGCAATTGGACTTGGGTCGGGTTTGCACTTGGGGTGGGATTTAGGTTAGGGTTGTCTTCTCAGCTGCTGGTCCAGCTGTCTCTGTGCTGCTCCACAGGGAATCAGTGCATCAGAACAGAAGGCCCTGGCCTGGCCTGAGGCTGCTCTATAGCCCTGGGACTTATACAAAGGGAACTGCAGGTCAGTGCACACATAGGGCTGTACCTGCTATGGCAAAGCGGGATGCACATGTGTTATCACTCACTGCTCCTTCTCACAGAATAGAGGGCATGTGGGGGCCACAGGGCCCAGTTTCTCTGAGCATGAAGTTACAGCACACTCCTCCCACTTGCCAGCCCTGTCTGCAGCACCTCTTCTGGTAGGCTAACCAGAGTCAGTGTTGAGTCTGGTTAGCCTCTAGTCTGTCTAGTCCCATTTCCTTCTCCTCAGTCTTTTAAAATTCCTAACACAGATTTTTTAAAATGCATTTAATTTACATTTTTAGTGTCTGGCTCTGCAAGATTTTGCATGTTTCCCACGATGCTATTGACTAGCATGAAATAGCAGAACAGCAGCCTTTTGGGAAGAGGCCACAGGAACCAAAGCAGACTCAGGAAATAGCACTCAGGCCATCAGCGAAGGCAGAGAAGCTTCAGTTTGCATAGAAGATCGATGGGCTGGTACGGCGTTGTGGGTGGCAAGGTTGGGGACAGTGCTGCATGCTTAGCTGAAGAAGGAGTATGCAGAGCAGCCAGCTAATGCATCCTGCAAGAAGGCTCTCCCATGCTTCTGTACCTCTCTGGGCTGTGAGAATCAAAGCTCCAGGTTAGGAGAAGTATCACCACCAAGGGCACAAGATGAACCCTGGTGGCCACACCAGCTTCTCATCTGGAGTTGACACTGTATTGTCTTAGAGACTTCAGTGGACAGAGGTGCAGCCCTGCAGTGAACAAGAAGCAGCAGCTGGCAGGATGAGGTGGGCAGAGGAGAAAGTGCCAGTGTGAGCTACCCCACTCTGCCTGTAGGTGTTAAGCTACCTGAGTTTCTCAAGTATGGGGCTCTCTCTGCCTCAGTTTCCCAGTACCATTTTCATCTGCATGTGGGAAAGTGATGAATGAATGAATGAATGAATGATGAGCTGTTCAACTCCCATGAGTCTCCCAGAAAGCTTTAAGGGGGGGGGGGAGATAAAGCTGAGCACTGTATACCATGAGACGAACTGGGCTTGCCCTGAACTGCTCATGTGCAGAACGCAGACCTGGCGAGAGCTCAGCAAGTCTGTCAGAGCCCAAGAGTGGAAGGACCCAAGAGGGCAGAAGGGATATAAGGACACATTACCACACGCCTGCTAAGTCCATACGATTGTGAGAGTACGTCAAAATTATTAAAATTGGTTTTAAGTAACTGGGATATGCGGTTGGTGTGAGTGTGTGTGTGTGTGTGTGTGTGTGTGTGTGTTACACGCATGTGAGCCTGTGGAAGCCAGAGCAGGACACTGTATGTCTTCCTGTACGGTCTCCACAGTATTCCCTTGAGACAGGGTCTTGCGCTATGTTGGAAGCCTGCCATTTGGGTGAGGCTGGCTGACCAACAAACTCTCAGAATCTGCCTGTCTCTGCTTCCCAGTGCTGGATGGGTTTATGGACACCTATAGTCATGCCAAGCTTCTCACGCTGATGCTGGAGATTTGAGCTCAGATCTGCGTGCTTCAGAGCGAGCTCTTTCCCCATAAACTATTCACCAGCCTCTACGATGGTTAATCTTTATTAAATCATTGACATGATTTAAAATCACCCAGGAGACACAACACCGGACATATATGTACAGAAATGTCCAGATTAGGTTAACTGAGGAGGGTCAACTGACCCTAACTCAGGCTGGGGTCCCAGATTGTGTAAAAAGGAGAAAGTGAGCTGAGCACTGGTGCTGTCTCTCACCTCTTCCTGACTGTGACCAGTCGGCCTCAGGGTCCTGCCTCTGAACCTTCCCCCGTGATACATTGCAGAGAACTGTGAGCCAAGATAAACCCTTCCTTAAGCTGCTTTTGTCTGGGATTTTGACTTGGAAACAGGAAATGTAGTGAACACGGTCACTACTTCAAAATTAGTGATCACCGACTGAGCAGTGATTCCTTCTACGGATGGATCTACAGCTTACTGCTCTCTTTAGAACTTTAACAAGGACGTTTTCTTTAAGAAGAGCAGATATCTAGGCACACTGAAGCCAAGTTTCAGAAGCACTTCTTTATACTGAAAGAGTATTAAAGATAATATAAAATGATAATCATTGTTGGTACACGTCCATGCATGTAGACCAACTTGTTCTATCTATGATGTAGATAGATCTGTATACGTCATCTCTCTCCTAAAGATATTTGAGGGCTTTCCTCTGTGTGGTCTTCCTATATTACATTTTTACTGAATTGTCTCTAATCTTCAAACATGCCTTTGCAGTTTAGTTTGAAATCATTGACATCTTTGGTATTTCTTCTACAGACATTTATTTATTTCTTATGCAAGGAATTGGATCCAGGGCCCGCGTATCAACTGCAAGTTCTATAGCGGGTCTCGTAAGAAAATCTTCCCTACGCAGTCCCTGGTACGGGATGACTCTGACTGCATTGTGCCACCCAGAAGACGGGCTCTGCTACAGAGTATAGACACATTTCAGCTTAAATATCCACACAGAGACTGCCTGTTCAAAGTGTCTTTCTTCAACAGACTCTTTGAAGACAAAAGTTGCCAAGTAAGTTACCTCTACTATGTGTTTAAAAGTGTTTTACCAAATTTAGATTTTACAGAAAGCATAACCTTTCTCAATTTTGCACTGTTCCAGTAAAATAACATTGGCTAAATCTGGAGTGCTATACCAAGATTCAGAATACTCCAAAGCCCACTTACCAGAGCTTCCGGACTAGCGCTTGCGCACTGGCCTTGGCTTGTGTGTGGTTCTTTACGTTTTATTCCGTGCTTTCTTCACTTCAGTGGAGAGATAAATTTGTTATTTCCTTATTTGCAAGTCTTTCTTTGAATACATTCAATTTCCTGGAAGTGCTAAAAATTCTAAAAGAAGATGTGTGTGTGTGTGTGTGTGTGTGTGTGTGTGTGTGTGTGAGAGAGAGAGAGAGAGACAGAGAGAGAGAGAGAGAGAGAAAGTATGTGTGTTGTAGGCACTGATTCTCAGGATTAAAGATTTATATGGATTTAGAAAAAAAAATCCTTCCCCAAATTTAGAGGATTTACTTACAAGACTTTCATATCATTATCGAATGCATTGGTTAACTCCATATTTTTAGTGTATGATCAGTGTTGGCCAATAGAGAAAGTCCACATTGCCCTGCTGAAAGATTTTGTATCCACATCAGCTTCCAATCATTACATTTTAAAAGATAAATTTTTCTCCAGAACTTAATTTGTGTTAAAGAACACACTCTCCCTGCCCTTTGTCTTCTTCACCCCCCCACCCCCCCCAGCAGAGAACTGTACATGGTGCTCAGGGATGGAGTGACCAAGGGGCCTTTGGCCCACACCCACCTACAGCCTGAGCACCCCAGCTCACACTTATTCCTTGGCAGATTTTGACCTAAGGTAAGAGTGGGGTGGAGTGCTTTCAATGCTAGGTCAGGAGCAAGGGAGAAGCGTGCCTCCCAGGATGACCAGAGAAGACCCCGCGCAGCGGGTATAGACGGCAGGACCAAACTCCTCCTTGACGTTCAGAGGGTTATAAAAGTCTGTGACAATGCCATGACCAATCCAGGAGCATGCTATCAAGGCAGCAAGACCTACCACCATGAAAACGATGCCTCCAGTCTCCACTAGATGGGCCTTTACTTTGTCATCTCCCCCAAGAGAGCATGCACTCCATGCCCATCATGGTAACAAACATAGCCAGGAAGCCCAACACCAGGGATACCACCATTAGGGCTGGAGTGTCCTGTAGCTGTCAGCAGAGCAAGCACGGAGTCGTACACTTGGCAGCTCCTCAAGCTGGTACAAGCATGCCTGCATACAAGCTCATCTGTCCATGTGGGATGGCACTGTTCACTTTCAGACCCACCCAGCCAAGCATGACCATTGAAAAGCCCAGCAGTTGAAGGCCTGAAGTGGCTATTTCTGTCTCAGAAAAGATGGGACATGCCAGGGAGGGCAACCCTACCATAAAACAAGAAAATTTGGACAGAGGTTTAAGTCACCCAGAGACAAAAGGAAATCCACTCCAGTGGAGTGACCGTCTCACAGCAGAGGTGACTGTCTTACAGCAGAGGAAAAGAGCTTCACTCAAAGGACTGGTTTTATACAAAATGAGCCCTTGGTGGCTCAGAGACTACCCAGGGAACTGGAGAGTGTGACCCTAAAAAGTATGTGGGGCCTGCAGCTCCAGGCTACAGTGCCCGGTAGATGGAGGTGGGCAATGACTCAGCCATTGAGCTTCTCTCTCTCTCTCTCTCTCTCTCTCTCTCTCTCTCTCTCTCTCTCTTTCTTTCTTATGTGTGTTAGCATCTCTATGTGTATGCCACATCTGTATAGCTGTCTGAAGAGCCCACCAAAGGTCATTGGATTCCCCTGGAGCTGGGGTGACAGTGGTGTGAGCTGCTCCGTGGGGGCTGGGAACTCCTGTTCTTGCAGAGAACAGATGCACACACTAAGCAGGGCACTGTCCTAGCTGCTAAGCTATCTTCCAGCCCTGAAACGTTACATTTTATAGTCTATTCTGATACTTAAAATCTTTGATGCTGATTATTGCTATTTGACTGGCAGAAAAACCACAGCTTAAAAAGATCTAATTACTCAATATGCATGCACCAAAATAAGAGCTAAATGTAGTTTCTGTTGGCTTCTTAGTGGGGATGTTACTTCTAAGCCAATACTGCATGCCTTGTCAGTTTGGTATGCAGACCCACACCATTACTTCAAAATAAAAGGCTGGGGTGCGGCTCATCGGCAGAGCACATGCCTAGCATTCATGTGGGCATGGTTGGACGTCCAGGCCCAGAGAAAGTCAGGAACAGAACACACCACTCCAGTCTGATGTTAAACTTTTAACTGAATTTGCAATAGCATCTATAATAAAGTCATCAGCCTTGTCCCTGTCAGAGAGAACCATGGAAAAATCCACCACTGTGGTTTCCTCAATTATCTCCTGCTTGAAGAATTTGGTGACACCACTAGGCACAGGCATCATTTATCTGTTTGCGAATTTCCCTTCTGTCGAGCCACACGGCCTCCAATGTTTTGCTTTTACAAATGTAACTGGGAAAGCTGGGGACTGCAGACAGTAAAATTAAACTAACAGACCGGTTGTCGGGCCTAAATGAAAACTTTGCTACTTGAATGCATCTCCTGCCACCCATCACCCTGGCAGCGTATGGGCTCTCTTAAAGCAACATGAACTTACTGGGTAGACAGCCAGACCCATAGAGGGATTTGGATGCCCTGGGCTACGGGAGCTCAGTACTTTGAGCCTCACAAACACTGGCGCTGAGCTTGTGTACATGACGTTTGTCATCCACTGTCCTGAGGGATGGAAACGTGTGGCCTGTTTTTCTTGTAGCAAATTCTTTTTGTTGTTTTCCCCTTTTTGATGCAAAACCAAAACAAAACAAAAAAACACCAGCGAGCAACGGAAGAGCGTATACACACAACACGGTCACAGTAGCTGCCATTTCAGCCTGCCCCTCCTGTGTCAGGCCCTCCTGTCTCCTACTCTCATAGGCAGGTCTCTGGGTCATCCTGACTTGGCTGGCTGGGTCCTGGCTGCTGTAAAGCAAGGGAGGGGGTTCCACTGTGTCAAACAATGAGCAGGACAGTGACATAATGATGTCACCATGATAGCAAGATTGGGAGAACACCCATGTCCTCTGTACTGAGCATTAACAACACATTTGAGGACTGCTGCATTGTCCTTAAAAAAATAAAAAAAAAAGGAGTTTATTGAACCACATCAAAGGTCAGGAAAAATAGATAAAGGAAGTAATTCTCACCTCAGGGCTAGCCACCCAGTGAGAAGATATATATAGATACAGATATAGATATAATTTAGATTACTGCATTTCGGTCTTCTTTTAGTCCGTATATTTTAATTTGTATATCCCAAACGCTTTTTTAAAAGATTCATTTTATTTTTAATTGTGTGCTCGTGTGTGTGTGAGTAGGTACATGTCTATGGAGAGACCAGAGAAAGTGCCAGGCTTCCTTCCCCTGACTCTCCGCCTATTATTTAGGGGCAGGGTCTCTCTCAGAGCCTAGAGCTTGAGGTGTGTCCGGTATGTTGGAAGCCAGTGATCCCCAGCGATTTTCCTGTCTCCAGCCTCTCAGAGCCGCAGTTCTGGTGTGGGCCTGATGCCTGGCTTGTTATGTGGGTGCTGGGACCCAAACTGTGGTACTCACCATGGCTCAGCCAAGGCTCTCAATCACTGAGCCCCCTCTCCAGCCATTCTCCACCACCCACTGGGATCTTTTCTTAAGGCTCTAGCAACAGAGCTGTGGCAGAAAACCTGTGTGACCTGGCTGTACCCATTCTTGTCGCTCCCTAAGCACATGCTGCCTGATTTTGTGGTACTGTCACAGGTCTCATGTGGCTCAGGCTAATCTCAGACTCACTAGGATGAGGACAGCCTCGGATTTCTGATCCTTTTACCTGTTTCACACGTGCCAGGATTCCAGTGTGCACAATTACACCTAGTTTATGTGGCACTATGGGTCAAACTCGATGGTTCATGCATTCTATGCAGGTATTCTACCAACAGAGCCTCCTTTCCCTTAAAATCATCCTTCTGAGATCCACTTCCTAAGCATTTCATGGTTTTAAATGCTCTTTGCAAAGAATCATACTATTCCATACAATGGTTGGCTATAATGATTGCTTTCTTACTAAAAATTTAGGTTGCTCATAATTTTCATATCTATTAAGAGATCTGGAGGGAGGGGTGCAAAGCTTGTACAAAAATATTGGTTTATATTTGGGTTGTTTTCCTAGATTAGATTATCTCGGAAGGAAAATGACTGCAAACCCAGCATAAACATGTTTAGAGCTTCTGATACGTACCCCTCTTGTTTTTCTGAAAGGTTGAAACAACACTCTTTGCTCCCATTGATAGCCACTGCTGCTCTGCACCTCCCTGTGTGGGAACACAGTGCTGCATGCAGAGGCAGGGACGACCAAGGGCTCTGGTTGGGGGAGAGGGAGAGACCTCAAGGTCGTGCCTCCACCTCGGACCCAGGGCTGGGGCTGGATCTAAGACCAGGCTGGAGTGCCTCTCTTTGTAAACATGCATGTGCACACCTTCGCATGCACACCAGCATACACTGTGCAGGACACAAACACACTGAGAACCTATTTGCTACGGTGCCTACCCACATTTATAAACAACCCGGTCCCCGCCTGCACCATCCATCTCTCTTATAGCTTCGTAGGGTGGCCTTATTAAATCGCTATTTTGGTATTCATAGCAGGTATTTTATTATGCTGCAGCCATAGCACCTTGGGGGAACACGGCCCCATAAATAAAATATTCACCCATCACTGCAGCCAAGGTTCTCCTCTGCTCCCTTGCCTTCTGTGTTGCCAAAGCATTGAGTGAGTAGAGTCCGACCTTGCTGAACTGCAGTAAAATCAACTGGAGAGCAAGGGCAATGAGCTCTGGCTGCACCTGGAGCTGTTTTCAAGCTTGTCCAAGAGCAGAGGAGCATCAAGGTGCTTTCTGGGCCTCCCGGTCATTTGCCGGTAGAAATGTCCATCCTCTCTACACCTGCCATTTAGAGGTTTCAGAACGGTCCCACACATGTGCTGCAGTCTGCCCGGCATAATTTGGGCCACTCTTTGAACGAGGCCTCCCAGAGCAATCAGGATGCTGTTAGGTAAACCTGAGGGGCCCAAGGCCTACTGCCTTGAAGAGATCCATCTGTCTCTGTTTCTGGAGTTCTGGGATTAAAGGTGTGTGCCGCCCCGGAAAGCATAATAATACGTTTTAAACTATAGTTTCTCATCCTGCTATGGACACACTTACACTTTTATCCAAAGAAGGAATTTTCAGGTGCAAGAAAGTCACCTGGACCTTGTTCCTCTCAACGGTCATCATGATGGACGCCACCCATCACTCTTTGGGGGATAAGAGGTGCAACTCTGCACTTCCAGTTGAGGAGATGATTCTCTGTGGGAATTTCCCTGGACCTGCACAACTCATTTTTAGAAAGAGATGAATGGAGTCAAGTGTTCAAAACATGGAGAGAGAACATGCAAAAGAAACATTGTACAAAACGGGGAAGATGGGAACCTCACTTCTAGAAACAGAAACAACACGGAAGCCAGATTCTCACTGGATGGGAGGAAGCTCGTTTTAAACTTATTTCTCTGAGCACTGTGAAGAGGTTAGTTAGCTACTGACTGCTGTCCAGTGGGGTGATGCTCTCAGTGGTCCAGGCGCTAGAATAGCTCATGACACTAGCAGGCTGTTCCTGCATGGAACCTACATTCTGTGGAGGAGATAGGGGAGTACCGGAAGCTGCTTTAGGTGCATCCTTGTTTTCCAGAGTAATCCAGTTCGTATGTGAGGATTCATCCCAAGTTGCTGTGAGACCAAAGACAGAGACAAGCACATTACAAGGGATGCTGTTGATTGGGGACTTGGAGATACAAGGCTGGGGAGCATCAAGACCTGTGGATCCTGGGACGTGCTTAGAAGGAGGGTGTTGGTACTAGTTAGGACCGAGTGACTTCACGCAGGGCGGGATGCTCTTGATCCACATGTGATGGCGGAGTCAAGCACTCTCCTGACCTGTGCTGACCTGTGCTGACCTGTGCTGACCTTTCAGCTGTTTGCCAGAAAGTGTTGGCCTGAGAGTGGCAGCAAAGCTTCACAGCTTCACGCTATTTTTATGCTTGTGAACTCTCCCATAACAAAGCATAGATAAGCTTCCAGTCTGAGAGACTAGGAGTCAAAAGTTAACTTAGTCAGGTTAGATATTCCCCTGCAGAATTGTCCTCACCCTGTGAAACTCATGGTCTCCCTCACCCTGGACATCTATGTCCTGGGTTTTGTTTTTTTTGTTTTTTGTTTTTTTTTTTTACTTTTTAATAAGGATCTGAATCAGACTTGCTTAGAGCCCTGTTTTACTCTCTTCTGGTGTCTATAACAAAATTAGAAATAACAGATAAATGTTTCTGAAATCCAAGAGTCTGGAAGGCCAGGATCAGGTAGATTCACTATCTGGTCAGGACCCACTCTCTGGTTCATGGTGGTGCTTTCTCCCTGCAGCCTGTTACAAGGACCTGTTTCAATAATCTAACAGACTGATAGTCTGATATCAGGGGTAGTTACATCCACAGATGGTAAGAGCAGCAGATGTAATCTCCATTGAGCCTTTGTTACATGGCTATGAACCCCATTGAAGACAATAAAGCTCTCGGGACCCCAGGGCCCACTCCAATACACAGAGATTAATCATCAGGTGTGATTTGGGTAGGGGGGAGAAAAACACTGGGACCATTTCTGTCTTAGTTAGGGTTTTACTGCTGTGAGCAGACACCATGTCCAAGGAACCTCTTCTAAAGGACATTTAATTGGGTCTGGCTTACAGGGTCAGAGGTTCAGTCCATTACCATCAAGGTGGGAACAGGGCAGAGTCTGGGCAGGCATGGTGCAGGAGGAGCTGAGAGTGCTACATCTTCATCTGAAGGCTACTAGTGGAAGATTCACTTCCAGACAGCTAGGATGAGGGTCTTAAAACCCACACCCACAAGGCCACACCTACTCCAACAAGGCCATACCTCCAAACAGTGCCTCTCCCTGGGCCAAGCATATATAAACCATCACAACAGCAAAAAGTCATTTCACTTTCATAATATGTTTGTCCTAGTTAATTAACTGTCAACCTGTTACATCCTAAAAATCATCTAAAAAAGAGTCTTTATCAAGTCAGTCTGTACACATCTATAAAGGATTGTCTTGTTATCTTAACTGAGAAACAATATATAGGATGAGCCCAGCCCACTGTGGGTGATGCCATCCCTAGGCATGTGGCCCCAGGCTGTAGAAGAAAGCTAGCTAACCATGAGCCAGTGGCTGAGCCAATGAGAGCTAATAAGCAGTATTTTTCCACGGTTTTTGTTTCAAGATACAGCTTTGGGGTCCAACTTGATTCCCTTAATGATGGACTATGACCTGGAAGTGTTTGATTCCCTTAATGATGGACTGTGACCTGGAAGTGTTTGATTCCCTTAATGATGGACTATGACCTGGAAGTGTTTGATTCCCTTAATGATGGACTATGACCTGGAAGTGTTTGATCCCCTTAATGATGGACTGTGACCTGGAAATGTAAATCAAATAAATCCTCTCTTCCCCAAGCTAATGTTTTATCACAGCAACAGAAAAGGAAACCAGAACAGCCTTCAGAGGCCTGTGTCCAAACAGAGTTCCATTCTGAGGAATTGGGGTTAGGATTCTGACCTATGACCTTGAAGGGCACAGTTAAGACCTTCACCCTAATTATAGCAATAATCCCACCTTTGGCTGAGAGACTACTACAACTGGGCTCTTCCTGCCCTACATCTGATCACCTGACCCATGACAATCCACAGAGACTCTTCTGAAGGAGACTGGAGCTCAAGCAAAGCAAGTGACTTGCCCAAACCAGAGAAACAGAAATGTTTAGAAGCAGGTATAGAGCTTGAAAGTGCTCACTGCGGTTGTCCCGGAAGCCTGTCGCAGAGTGGTCATTCTGTAGCTATAGTCAGACTTTCTATGTCTGGCTCTTTGGCTCTACACAGATTCTCCAACTCCCAAGTTAGTCCACTTTCCCATTGGTAAAAGTCGCTGGGCATGTGGGGGCTGTAATTGCCAGAGCAATGACAGAGACAGCTACGCCTTCAATGTACGAGCTTGAGGGGCACTCAGAAAGCACTCTGGGAAATGTGATGCTCCGACAGAATGACATAGCAGTTGTTCTTCCGGACGGTTGAGATCTGTGACGGCTACAGCACGTGGAATGTGCTTAGTGCTTGGTTCTCCGTGTTCATCAAAACGGCAGCCATTGTGCTGCCGCCCTTCCTCTGCCAGCGCTGCATCCTCTCCGTCCCAACATTTCTCCCCCATTTCTGCTCCAGCTGCCTACCCTGAGCCTATCTCTCCCTGAGTATTTCTTCCCTGTTCTCTCAGAATTCTCTGAGCCCCTCCTTAGGAACGATGACTTGTTCCAACCTGCAGCAGGGCATGGCTCTGGCTGAGTCCTGTTTCTGCTTCTGACTATCAGAGCAAACCACCTGCGATTTCACCCAAGCGCAGTCACCCAGGGTGAAGCTGGCAGCTAAAACAGTTAACTCCTGATTGATTAATTTAATCAAGACTCAGCCGGCTCATAAATTGTTCAGGCATGCCGTTAACTCAAAAGATCTCTCCTCAACTAATTGCTTAAGTGATTTTTAAAATTGTTTTAATGAGCCATCCTTAAATTGGATCTGTGCTATTTTCTCTACCAACGAGAGACAGAGAGAGAGAAAGAGAGAGAAAGAGAGAGAGAGAGGCAGATTAGTGGAAAAAAGTAACTTACATTATGATCTGGACTTTGGAGATAGATGGAGACAATAGTTTGTCTGCCTTGGGCAAGGGGTCTAAGCCACACTGAACGTGCAGTTTCTTGTTTTCTTTTTTTATTCTGATTCTGCTTTGAGATGTAACCAGGATACAATGGTTCAGTAGCCAATATGCCTGGGTGAGCCCGGGCTCTTACTGTGCACAATATCTAACAGCTGTGAATTGTTACCAGTTGTTTACAGGGACAGCAGGTGTCTCAGGGATGCGTGGTATTTGCTTCCTAGATGGTTTTATGATGTTGCCCCACTCATGGGTACCTGAACTCTTTACTTTTACTAGCATGTGTCTGTCAGAGGGATCAAGGTGGCTTTAGAGGTGATTTTATTAGCTAACATGGCAACAGGGTGGATGTTGGTTCTGTGGATGCTCCTTGTTAACTCCAGGTCCTACAACAGTAAGTGGGAAATGAGAGGTGAGAGAGAGGGAAAGAGACACAGAAGAAATTACCAGTGAGAGACTGAGGAGAACTAACTGACTAGACAAAGAGGGCATCAGAAAAAGATGGGAAGGAGACTAGAACTTAGAAACTGATCACTTCAAAGAGCAAGAGCTGAAAACACAGGTAAAATTAGAAATCGGGTTAATCTTGATAGTTAATCTGATTGACAGTCAACTAAGAGATTAGTAAAGTTGGGTGTTCCTGTGAAGGTTTTCCAGAGGTCTGACCTAATGAATGATTCCATCCATTGATGGATCCCACATTTTAACAGGTCCTTAGGAGGTGGTGGACTTGTGGAAGGAGGGGCCTGGTTGGAGGTAATTGGTCACTGATGGCATATTCTTGGGGGTTTTACCTAGCTACTCTGGACCCTTCTTATTGTGGCTCCATTCTGTCTCCTGTCTACTATTATATACACTGTCTTGTTTCTTGCATGCAATGTTATGAACTGTTCTGTTTGTGTCTGCCATATTGTGAGCTGTCCCCCTGTTTCCTGTCTGCCCTGGTTTGACTGTTTCATTCTGCCTCCTTCTGCCATGTTGTCCACTCCTCCACTCTGCTTCCTGTCCACCATGCTGTGAGCTTCTCCACTCTGCTTCCTGTTCTCCATTCTGTG
>JADRCH010000135.1:4587667-4612294 GCA_019843965.1 Rhynchomys soricoides
AAATAAAAATTGAAATTTAAAGAGAAAAAATTTTGTTAAAGGGAAGAAAAATAGAAAAAGAAGGGTAGAGAAAAGAGTAGAATTTCCTGGAATTGTGCTAGGCATGCGGCATTAGTATTCAGTTTGTGCTTTCTACAGAGGGCCATAGTGAGAATTCTGGGACTTCGCTGTCCTCACCGTATGAACTCCCTTTTGTTCAAAATACTTCTTAGGTGACAACTCATCAAGGTGACTGTGACTCGCTTCCACATACCATTTGTGATGCACAACTTCAGTGGTTAGCACTTGAGCTTTGTGGAGTGGCATAGATTCTTCAGCAGAAACCACGAATTCAGCGTTCTAGGCTCAAACTTCCTCTGGTTGCTTACAATGTATTTATGCCTTGTGAGATCTATGGCCCCCTGGTATGGTGAGAAGTCCCTGGAAGAAGCTCAGGGAGAGTGGAGCTGGCTGCAGCATGCCTGGCTAGAGTCCTGAGCTCTTGTCATGCTCTTGGTCCTTGGGAATGATCAGGGCACTCCTGTAAACATCTTTTCCTGCCTCTTTTACTGCCCCCCCCCCTTCTTTAACATCCAGCCTCTCATTTTCTCTTAACTTTGTGTACTCCCACGTTCCTACTTTGTGTAGCTGTGGCCAGAAACATTCAAGAGAATCACGTAAAGGGTGGAAAGATTTTTTTTTTTTTACTTTTTTTTAGAGGGTTCACAGTGAAAGGCTAGCGTTCTGGAAGGGAGCAACCTGTTTCAAGCTTCTGTGCTCTGATCTGTAATCATTTGATATCTGCTTTGTGTTTGGTAGGAGGGAGAGCTCCATCCTGTCTCATCATTTGTGGATAAATGGACTTACCTTCCTCCTGTGCTGAAAGCAGCCGTTCTCTCTGCAGCCAGTGATGACTAATGACCCTAACCGCTACCACCCCCTCCCACCCGTCTATTCTTGCCCCAAGTTCACATCCTAGCTTAGTAAGAAGTCTTGGCATCTTATGAGGCCAGTCTTGGCATTGTGTTTCCTTGGATACCTGGAAATTATATTTCCCTGTGAATTTTCGAGTCAATTTATTGATTTTTCACATGAATACACACCTGTAGGGATCTGCAGGGACTCTGACGACGAGAACTTTATTAAATCTTCCAATCAATTTGAATCCTATTATCAAGAGGTAATATCATTACCAACTTTCCCCTTCAGCTTTGTCTTTTGCTTCTCATATCCTCAGACCATGGTCGCTGTACGCTTCCCACTTATTTAAATCTGCCTTTGCTTTTCTCAATAGTATTGCATTGCCTGAACTAAATATGTCATTAGACTTAGTTCCTTTCTGGTTTTATACAGCACTGTTCTCAGCATCTACTTGTAAAATTTATTCTATGTTTATTTCTGCTATGGGACTGTAAGCATTGTCGTATTTCCTGTCTTTATCTGATAACTGACAATTTATGGCAGTAAGCTGTAAATTTAAATCACTTGTCAATGTACACAATCATATTACTCGTTAAGAAAAGAAAGTAGGTATCTTTTTAGCCTTTCAAACCTTGAAACTTAAAGTGTTGGTTTAGGCCACAGGTGAAATAGTAAATATAAACAATGAAGACACAGATCCTATGTCCACCTGGGAGGAAGAAGCCAGCATTTCACCTGCCTTGGGAGATCCGCAGGCCTTGGATATAGTGAGAAGTCCCTGGAAGAAACTCCCTGAAGGTCAGGGAGAGTGGAGGGGCTGCAGCACGTCTGACTACAGTTCTTATCTAGGTAGGTATTTACTCACTTATCTATTATATATAAACATATTATATATAAAATACTATATATAATTTATGTAATATTATAGGCATAATATGCATAATGTAATGTGATATATGCTACAATATATAGTATGTTGATATACTATATAATGTATTAACATGCTTTATTAATATAATAAATATAATATATTATATTACATAACATATGATATGTGTGTATCATATAAAATATTTTATATATAATATATTGCATATATAACATATATGTACACTCTTATATAGCATGTCTATATATGTACATACATATATATCATAGCACTCTTTCTGCCCTGGCTCCTCATTGCTGCAA
Source organism: Rhynchomys soricoides (assembly GCA_019843965.1). Taxonomy (NCBI): domain Eukaryota; kingdom Metazoa; phylum Chordata; class Mammalia; order Rodentia; family Muridae; genus Rhynchomys; species Rhynchomys soricoides. The sequence goes on from JADRCH010000135.1 coordinate 4,589,759, forward strand.
TTACAGGTATTTGCTATCATGCCTGGCTTGCTGTACAATATTGATAAGGAAAAGAAAGCACTGGTAGATGATGCATTGATAAATGGGCTATTACCATGTGCTTTTCTGTACCCATTGAGAAAAACTGTGGTTTTTCTAGACTGCCACTGGCGTGAATTGTACTGACTGATTTTCAAATGTTAAACTAATCTTGGGGTCTTAGAATAACCCCAAGTCGGCCATAACGTTTAATCATTTATATATTGCTGGTCTTGTCTCTTATATTTTATTTGGAATTGTTGTACAATACGTAAATGAGATTGGCCTGTAAACTTCCTAAATTTGTGGTTCGGGCACTAAGTTTATTTTTGAGAAAACAGTTTGAGAGATCTACCCTTTCCTGTCCTGCAGGACGCTTCTTGGTTGGAGCCGTAAGCATCCTCCTCCTGAGCATTTGATGCAGTTTGTCATCAAGTCATCTAGAGTTGTACTTCTCTTTATTAAAAGGATTTTCTAAGCCAATTTTTTTGAGGTATAGTATTCTGTGTCAGCAGGTTCCCCATCAGCAAATTCAACTAACTACAGCTTAAAATAATTTTTTGAAACCCCAGTTCAAACTAATATAGCAAAACAATAAGTTACATTGAGGGGAAGCATTATTATTATTATCATTATTATTTTCTTTTTCTTTTTCTTTTGGTTTTTTGAGACAGGGTTTCTCTGTGTAGCCCTGGCTGTCCTGGAACTCACTCTGTAGACCAGGCTGGCCTCGAACTCAGAAATCCGCCTGCCTCTGCCTCCCAAGTGCTAGGATTAAAGGCGTGCGCCACCACTGCCCGGCTTGGGAAGCATTATTTTTAAAAAGTAAAATTTTATATTTTTGATGAGATTACACTTTTTCCCCTTGAGTGTTTATGCTTTTAGAGTCACTTTAGCCCAAAGTCATAACAGCTATGTTATGTTGTTTGGTGGTTGTTGTTTGTTTTAGTGTTTGTTTATAGAAACTCGATAGTTTTAGCTTTGCACTTAGGTCTGTATTTTTAAACCATTTTTGTGTGTGTTGTGAGGTAAGTTTTCAGATTCTCTGAAAAATGTCAAAAGACTTTCTGAATTATTCTTTTGAGTTACTTTGGCATCTTTATAAAACTTCGAGGGCCCAGGCGGGCAGGAAGGCTTAGGAGGAAAGGCTCTGGCCATCAAGCCTAATGACCTGAATTTGAACCCAGAACTCACACGAAAAAAAGGAGAGGGTCTGACCTCCACATACAAAGCACACATACTAAATAAATAAATAAATATTTAAAATCGAGGGACCTATTTCTAGTTCACTCCCTTTTCGAAACTAAAGTTTCCTTAAAGTAATGATTTCTGTTACTGCTTCTCAATTCTAGAATGTCTGTGTACCTACCTTCTTAGGAACAACTAATTCTCTGTTAAAAATCCCAAACTTGAGGGCCAGAGAGATGGCTCACTGGTTCAAAGCATTGACTGCTCTTCTAGAGGTCCTGAGTTCAATTCCCAGCACCTACATGGTGGCTCATGACCAACTGTAATGGGATCTGATGCCCTCTTTTGTCTGATGCTGTCTTCTGTCATGCAGTCATGCATGCAAATAGAGCACTCATATATATTTAAAAAAAAAGTTTCAAACTTAAATTTTCTTCAATATACAAAACAGTCTGAAGGCCATGCTACATGATTTCATTAGCTGGTCACCTTTAGGTCTGCTTCTACTATCAGTAGCTTCTGTTTGTTTTGGTTTTGGTTTTGTTTGTTTGTTCTTTTAAAAAAAATGTTGGTATCTCCTTGAATTATGTCATTTTTAAAGTTACATGCTAGGTGTTGGTATGAGAGTTTCATAGGCACTCTGAGGCTCTCCATGGTGTGGTCTTTTTCTGTGACATCGCATTTCCTTCTGGCAGGTCAGGACATGGTCATCTTCAGGCCAACTGTTCCTTCACAGGCTGGAAGATGTAAAGCGGACCTTCTGCGTTGGAAGAACAGGTCTGACTCTGGGAACAGACTGCTGACCCAAAGGCTTCCCAGTGCCTGCTTCCCTGATGAAACAAATTCTAGTGAGCAATCCTTGGTCCTTGAAAATGCTTCTGCTTCCTCTTCTGCAAGGGATGGTATCCTCGGCAAGGTAGGTAGACATCCCAGCCATGCTTTGGTGGCCGTTTCTTTGGGCTGTGAGCCAGCTAACTTCAATGGCCAGGAACTTTCATCCTCTTCCATGATGTTGTACACATGCTTTTTCAGCTTTGTCCTTCAAAACACATTGCCCCAAAAAGCCCATCTCACCTTCCCAGGATGTGTAACTCTTGTCTCCTGGACCACATAGAGCCATGGTGAGAGATTCCTGTGGAGGCTGAGGGGAATGACACAAACAGGACTCACAGGGGTCAGGGCACCAGGAAGTGAAGGAAAAGAAAAAGGTCAGGACAGGGGTCACTGGAGCAAGATGCTGCTGAAAACGAACGGAGAGGAAGACCTTACAAGGAAGCCATCTTGGCTTCTTACTCCACAGACCGTGGGATGGTCCTTACGACCTCTCAGCCCTCCCTTCCAGTGTGTCCACTGACCTAAAGGCTTGACTCTCCTAGAGTTCCCAGGCTGAGCTTTGGAATTCTCCAGAGTCCCTGAGCCAGCTCTTAGCTGAACACAACCACCATTTTCTATCCTGGATCCAGCTCCATTGTCTGACCCTCCTCTCCCTTCATACATTTGCCTGTGTGGCTTCCTCAGTCACCAGCAATGACGATGGCTGACTGTGGTGCTCATCCTCTGAGCTTCCCCTGCTAAACAGTTCAGGAAAGACCTTTCCTGGCCATCATCCTCAGCCAGAGTGTCATCTAGCTATTTCTATAGAGATCTACATTAATTATTATTTTTCATTGCTATGGCAAAACACTTGACAGAAGCATCCAGAGGAGAGAGAGTTTACTTTGGCTCTGAGTCTGAGAAGTTATAGTCCACCCTCATAAGGGATACATCAGATCTCCAAGGACTAGGAAGCAAAGAACAGACAAGAGGTGGGCCCCAGACTATAAAATCTCAAGACTCTTGTGTGACCCATTTCCTCTAGCTAGACTTTACTCCCCAAGGGATCCACCTCTCAAACTAGGGCTACCAGCTGGGTACAAAGTGACTGTAGAGGACATTCAGTTTTCAAACCTCCACAGAGTCCGTCTCAGAAAGAGTCCCCCCTCTTTCTCTCCTCTCTCCTAAACTAAGCATCACCATCACACAGATCCATGACCGACTGGGTCTGCAGACCTCTTTCCTGTAGCCGTGCTTAGACATGCTACTGTTAATGCTGCTCTGACTGGGGAAGTTGATGCCAACCACAGGGAAACAATGTGGGCTCCAGTAATCACCTTCAAATGAGCTTCTGAGAAACTGCCGGTGCGAAGCAAACCTTCTAGAAGCTCCCCACGCACCACTTTACAAGGAGATTAAGAGAGCTGGCGTCTTGTGGACATGCCTGGGTGTTATTTTCCCCACACTTAGCATGCAATTATCATGCAGGCCACATACTAACTGCACCAGGAGCTGGAGTCTAAACACTGCTCAATGAGGTTATTTGGATCCTCAATCAGATCCACCCTATCGAGGCCAATTATTTTCCTGGCAGAGTTAATTAGAATATGCTTGAGATGAGTGAGACTTGAGAAGTGGGGTTCTGTTCCTCACTCCTTGCCCTGTCACCTTGAGCCTGGAGGCTTGTCCTTCATTTCAAAATCAAAGCACCTTCAAGACAGGAACTGAGCTCCAAAGCAAAGCCTCTTAAGCTTGGAACCAGACTACCTTCATGTGTTGGCTGAAATACTTAACTAAGAAAGAAGTTAGTCACAACCACGTAAGAACAACTACAGGCAATGAGACCCTAGGAGACGCCCTCTCCGGCCCTCAATGAGTGACAACCTAGGAGAAGCTTCTCCCCAACCCACCCCACTCCTCGTTCTCCAGCTCACATCTGTTTGTTGATGGGGTAGACCATCTGGCATCACCAGTCAGGAGCATGTGGGACCTTTCCCATCCTCCCTACGGCCTTCTGCAAAATGGGCACATGACTTTTTTTTTTCCTGCAGGCTGGCTTATGCAGCCCTGTGACAAATGAATGCAGGAGAAATTGTCCTGGGGTAAAAACAACTTAGGAGTTCACAACTAGTGAAGGAAAACAAAGACAGGACATGAAGTAAAGGCAAGACTGATGACCCGTGTATGTCCTGGCCTGGAAAGGAGGCACAGTACGTGCAGAGAAGGCCTCCTTGAGAGTTTCCTGGCCATGTGGAGCACATGTGACAGAGAAGAGAGGCAGCAGGTCCTTTTGCTGTACCCAGTGTCCTCAGAGCAGCCTCTGTGTGCTCTATCCTGCCCACAGGGATGTCCTTTGCCTAATACCACAGTCAAGGGAGCCACAGAACAAGAGCCCCAAGTGTTAGTAGACAGGCCTGTAGCAACAGCACCTCCATGCTCCCACCACATACACTGACCTCTACCCTCCACTTGGTTCAGGCATAGCTTTGTGTTTTGTTTTGTTTTGTTGTCTTAAGGGGGACATCGTGAAAAGAAGCAAGTGGCCCTTCTGCAGAGCCTTAGACAGCTCTGATTCTTTGGGAGGAGACCCAATCTGCTTGCCTCCTGTGTGCTTCTCCCTTCACTGGCTCCAAGCGTCCTGTTGCCCCCTTCCCAGGGGAGCCTGTGTTTCAGCCCCCCACCCCCACCTAAGCTCAACCCTGTCTCAGCACAATAGCTGCTAGCTCATCACGACATCTCCATCCTTTCCCTCTGCCCTGGCTCCAGAGCTACTCTGCAGAATAGGCTCGTTGTCACATGACCTGGAGCATCAAGAGAATACTTGGGGACCAGTACAGGCGGATTTATCTCCTCCCACCCCACCCCCACCTGTTTCCATGTGTTCTCATGGCATACTTCCTTTGAGTGTGGCTCAAGCTCTTAAGGAGTGGCAGCTCCTCTGAATTTGTAAGGAGTCTACCCCAGCAACAGGTCCATCCTTCCCCGTGAGATATTGCCAATGACTGCCCTCCCAGAGGGCTCGTCCCTCGGCTCTACTCGCCCTGATCTGGGAGTCTGGGTACTCTCTGTCTCCTCCTCTCCCTCCCTGGGGGCTCCCACACCCTCTGCTCACACTTCTGGATCCTTCCTCCTCATCAATGATGCTGAGCCCTGCACCCCATGATGAAGATTGCTGTGTAGGGTGAGAGTTACCATGGAGATCTCAGGAAAGATTCCCAGAAACTCAGAACATCAGCAAGCTTAGAAATAACTCACTGAGAGCTACTACTGTAAAACAACCTGCTGAGGGCCGGTCTCATTAAACACCAAGTATCATGAAGGACAATGGAGATTGACTCCGTCTGTCTACTGTGGACTGCCTGACATGCTTTCCACAGGTCAGGTCAGGTCATTATACCTCTAAAGATGTAAGTACCATCCACATCTCACATATGGCACACCAAGACTCTGGTACCCAGGGTTGGAGCCAGGCAGCCTGGCTCTGGACAATTAGAGGTCAGAGAGGTCAGGACTCTTGGCCTGACCCAAACCCTGTCCTACTTTACCATTCACCTCCTTGGATTTGGGTGTTGTTGTTGTTGCTGTTTGCTTGTTCAGTTTTTGTTTTGTTCTGTTTACTTTTGAATCAGGTCCTCACAATACACTCCAGGATATAATTGAACTTGCTCTGAGGCCCACATGGTCCTGGAACTCTCGGCAATCCTCCTGCCTCAGCCTCCCAATGTAACAGGGCCCTTAGACCTTAGCACAACCGACTCCATGATGGAAGTTCCACTCAGGCATAGAACTCAGCACGTAGACAGCACCATCTGCCAAAACCAAAACAAAGGCCTAGTCCTTCAAAGTCCATAATTCTAGGAGAGTCTCTACATGTTCTAACCTCGATCTTTGGCTTCTGTAGTTCTGCTGCTGGCTAACTGTTCTTGTTTACTGAAGTGTGTCAACCTAGAATGTGGCTTTTGTGCTTAAAAACTCATCCTAAGAAAGGCTTGGTGGCACACTGAGATCCTGAACACCTAGTACAGTTGCTGGCTGGCTAATCAAGATCTTGTCTCGATTGGTTTAAACCCATGTCAGAGTATCTTCTTTGACAAATACCCTATAACACCTGAAGGGAGTGAAGGCTGAGCCTCCACATACAGCTCTCTTCAGGGTTTGTTTGTTTTTTTTTTTTTTTTGGTTTTTTAAGACAGGGTTTCTCTGTGTAGCCCTGGCTGTCCTGGAATTCACTCTGTAGACCAGGCTGGCCTCAAACTCAGAAATCCGCCTGCCTCTGCCTCCCAAGTGCTGGGATTAAAGGCGTGCACCACCACTGCCTGGCTTCTCTTCAGGTTTTAATGGCACGCTCATCTAGTCTCAATCTCAGTGTTGGCCTGGATGTCACAGCCTCTCTAGCTTGCTCCAGGGCCTTTCACGTATGCCACTTGCACCTGAAGGGTATTCCTGCCTCCCACCTCCAGTTCCTGCTGTCCATCTGTCTGGGTTTTGCTCAGTAAAGCCCTCTCATCTTTCTGAGTAGAGCTTCCTCTGGCTCACACTTGTAACTCCATATCTGTTGTGATAACTCGGTCAAGGTGAGCCTGTCTCACTGGACTGGAGTCTGCAGGAGGAGAAGATACCATCTGTTTGCCATGGAATCTCCAAGACTGGCACTGTGCCTGGCCTTCAGATTCCTATAAAACAAAGAACCAAAATTAGCAGGACACTGAGGTCTCCTGAACCCCAGGCCTGCTTTCCTGGGGTTTGAAGGGTTCTTCATCTGCACAGTGAAGGGAAACGGTTCTGTCCTCGAGTGGGAGCCTAGTGTGACATCCACTTGGCCCAGAAAACCAGCAGGTGCATTTCTTCCTGGCTTAGATTTCTCTCCCTTTCCTTCAGTAAACCCAAAGAGCTATTCACGTTTCATTAAATTGATTCAGATTGAATCTAAATGAGGGTTAAATATAATTTTCTGAACACTACCAAGCTGTAATTCCTGTGCCTAAAAAAAAAAACAAAAAAACAAAAAAAACCCCAAATGGTTGAAAACAAGGTGCCAGTGAGGCTTCACTGATGGGGGCGGTTCAGGCCCTCTGCATTTGCTTCTGATAATTCGATTTGGTATATTTCTGTGAGTGAGTGCATTTCTCCAGCTGCCCTAGACACATTCCAGGCATAGGAGACTCATGAGCCAGCCACCTTAGCAACAGGGAAGGAGGCAAACAAGAGACACCAGCATAGGTGGGTGCCCCAAGGGAGTCCCTGGGGACTGACTATGCTGCCCAACCATGGTCCTTTGTGTTTCTGAGATGAAGTCAGGTTGAAGCACAGCTCCTCCACTCTGTTGTCAGCTCTTAGACAGCATTAAGCTTCCCTTCTGGACTCAGAGGCTCCTGTTGAAAAGCAATCAAAACAATCCTGGGAGCAGGTGGACGAAAAATTAATGAACACGATCTCTTCCTTCAAATTGCACCCAGGAAGAAATTAATTACCAGGCAAATGAGAAACAAAGAGGGATCCCCGCCCCCTGCAGCCTCCAAGCCCTCTGCGATTTTGTTCTCCTGAAATCTAATTTCCGAGAGACACTTCAGGGAGACTGCGGAGCCCGCATTAGATTCTTAGCAGCGTGCACTAATGGGCAGCCATCATTCCTCAGTAAGGAGCCTGCATCCTGCGCCGGGCCCCAGACTGACAAGAGTGATATTTTGGGGGAGCAGCAGCTGGTTCCCAGCACTGTTAATAAGCAACAGGCAGATGGGGTGTGACAGAGCTGGGGGACTGGACCCCCAGAAGGTAGCTGTAAACCTTATTTATAGGATAATCTGTACGAGTGCAGAAAATCTTTATTTTCCACAGTGGACATTTTATTCCTGCCCAGAATGCAAATGTGCCTTCCAGGGCTCTCCACTGTCCTTCACAGAGTTTCTGAGGAGCATGTTGCCTCTGACAATGTCACCCTGGCAGCTATTTATAGGACCCTGCCACTTGGTCGGATCTAATGGTAGTGGAGCTGGGTGACCTTGAGAACACTGCTGCTGGCACCTAAATCTCTCCTCTGTCACACATGAGCTAGAGGCTTGCTTCCTCCCTTTGCTTTGGGCCTTGTCTTCAGCTCTACCCTTTACATTCCCCTCTCTGTGGGAAATGTAAAGCCTGGAGTCCCTTCAGTGGATCAATTGCAACTTTAATTTCTTATCTCCAAGGCTTGCTCAAGGATGGATAGGACACGCCTCTGCTCTGTTTGTTGATGACCGAAGACTCCCTATGGCCACAGGGGTGTAACCAGCCGACTGCCTAGATGCCTAGCCAGGAACACAGGCTGAATTCTAACTCAATGCTGACAACTGGCATCCAGCACTGGCTGTGCCTCATGCATCAGAGGTTCCAGCCACACTATCCAGGAACATATCTTTTCTAGCTCACAGTGAACTTTCTATGGAATGTCACTTAATGGCTCAAAATTATATACTCAGTCACCCGAAGCTGCAGTGGCATAATTAATGGATTGGCCCTCCCAGGGTAACACCTGAGACAGTCACGTAAGGGGCGCAGGAGTGGCTGAGAGAGAAGCTAAGACCACCTATTTGTTTGCATCTTCTGTCAAAGATGCAAAATGTTTTTTAAACATATTTATGCCAAAGCCTCAGCCCACAGACTTCTCACTGACACATAAGAACTAAGAGGCATTGTGCACCCCTTAAGTCATACCAGGGTCCCACCGCCACCACAAGATGCTGGCATTGTCTGGCAGTGTGCATGCAACAAGGGGGCCTGCTCTTGCGTTACCTTTCCCAGCAGAACAATCAAATATCTGCGCGATCATATTGAACACTTCTGGACAAATGGCTCTTTTAAAGGGGAGGAGTTTTTTGCACGGAACACGAATAGACACCAGGGTAGGAAGCAGGCATGTCTCAACGTAGGAATCGGTGTAGTAGGTCCCTAATTCTGTGTGCAAGGGTATGAGATTGGTGTTCGTGTTGATATGGCACATCCAGGGTCGCAGAGGCTTCCTCAAGCCCTGTTTGTTGCATTTGGAGCCCTTGATGCTCTACCAACCACTCCTGTGCCAGGTGAGTTTCAAATAGAGTCAAGAGAGCCACTGGCTTAGGAAGGGGTGATGGCTCAGTTGGTAAAGCACTTGCCTTGCAAGCACTAGGGCCTGTGTTCAATACCTGTCATTAGAGTAAAAGCCAGAGGCTGTTGGTCTACCCCTATCATTCCAGCTTGGGGAGCCAAGTGAGGCTAACAGTGATTTTTATTTTTTTTATTTTTTATTTTTATTTTTTATTTTTTTTGATTTTTTCGAGACAGGGTTTCTCTGTATAGCCCTGGCTGTCCTGGAACTCACTCTGTAGACCAGGCTGGCCTCGAACTCAGAAATCCGCCTGCCTCTGCCTCCCAAGTGCTGGGATTAAAGGCGTGCGCCACCACTGCCCGGCTTGATTTTTATTTCTTAAAATAGGAGGAGAATATTATTTTCCCTTTTTGCCACTTAGAATTAACTAATGATGTTTTCTACTGATATCATTAAAATTGCCATTTCTGAGACAAAAACAAAGATGGAAGATTTTTCCTAAAATGATAAGACGCTACCAACAGCTTCCTAGACTATCAGGTCTCATGCACTGCTCCCCTTTGATCACGACCCCAAGACGAGATAACTTGAGGTCATTGGCTGTAGCAGAGCTGGGATGAAACCCAGGCTTCTGACCCAGGCCCAAGGTTTCTCTTCCACCTGTGCTGAGCAGAGAGAAGCTATTCCCAGCGCTCACGGTGGTAACCATGAGCTCCAGGGCCACGGTTTACACCAGCCTTGTCCTGTGGACATCAATTCAACTTGACGCTCTTTAGGGAGATCTCCAGCACACCCAGATCTATCATTGACCAGAATGAGGAGCTTGTAAGGTTTAAAGTTAACACAAGGGTCTGCCAACACAGTTGTAGGTCACTGTCAGGGCCAGCCTCAGTAGGCAAGGCTTGGTTACAGCTCTCTGGACAGGACTTGGGAGGGATAACGCATTCCAGTATCCTATATCCAACATGTCAATGGCATCTGAAGAAATGGCAAGTACTGGATCAATAACCAGTTTTCTCTCACTTGCCTAAGTGGGTGTTAAAGGAGTGAGTGGGTAGAGCCTTCCCATTCCTCCCAAACAATCCTACAGCAAAGCAGTTGCTTCTCACTGCCAAGCTGAGCATGGCTGGGCCAGAGGCTCTCTGTAAGGAGAACCTGCCATGGGCAGCCACACAGGGTTACAATCACCCGAGCCGGTTCATCCTGACCTCATCCCCATGGCAACCAGGGCAACCTCTGGCAAGCCAGCCTTAACCACTCAATGCCCTCAAGTCCTGGGACCTGTGACGAAGCCACTGTCCTTATTTCCTGAGGATGAAGTCAAGTAGACATTGAGTGACTGTAACTCATTCTGTTGTGGAATGTGATTTTTAAAGAGCAACATCTCAGGGTTTCACATGCCTACGTCACCCAATGGTATACCCATAGCTATTTAAACAGAACCCTCTAGACTATAACACAGGAGAAATTGTGTAAATGGAAAGAAAATATGCACACAAGGAGAAGGAGACCAACAGGCAGAAAGAGAGGAGGTAGAATGGAGCAGTGAACTGCTCACTACCATGACACAGTATACTCTGCAGTTTTTCTAGAGGGTTCCCAGGGAAGAGACTAGTGGAGCACCACAATGTGTCTGCTTAGAGGACAGGGGACCCCATCTGTCCACCTATCTTCCACTATCACAGCTTCTGTCACCATCTCTTCCTGTCACGTGTGACATTTCTAACTCCAAGCCTCTGGAGACACACGGGCACTAACTCTCAGCTGCAAGGAGAGGCAATGCCCAGAGGGCCGTAGGAATGGCGGGATGAGCCAAGACAGCAGGAGAAACTGTGTCTCCTGGAGTCTTCTTGTTCCTCGTGGCCCTTCTTACAGCCACTACAGTACTGTGCGACTTGCAGTGGGGTGGGGTAGAAAGCTCTCGTCTTTAGCATATGCTGACAATTTGAAAATGGTGTGTTGGGGTCCAGTGTATATGACGGCTAAAATTAAAGATGCATCTATCAGGATTTCAGTAGCACAATGTCAGGGGATAACACAATGCACAGAGAATATGACGCTACAGCACGAGAAAGAAGAACTCCAAATTGTTATAATTATCTCCGCCGATGTCAGCCAACCTCCTAATGCAGAAACACAATGGAACGAAATGATGTTACCTGAAAACGGAGATCCGACTCGTCCCCCATGTCTTTGTCCCATTGTTTCCTCCCAAGCCCTGTTCCCACTGTGCCTTGCCTTGCTCAGAGCCTCGTCTAATAATTTCCTTCTTATTAATATTTAATGTATCTGCACTGTGCACATTTTATAAAATACGTCCATTGTAGAAAAATAAAAGGAGTGAAATAGCAATCATTGGTATGTGAACTTCCCCACTGAGAAAACACAGACGGTTAATATCTGCACGTAAAGGACCCTCTTTGTGTGAGCTGTGCATACATAACCTCATTAACCCAGCAGCTGGCTCCGGAACTTCCCTCAGGAAGATAACAGCCTCTGTCAGGAAAGGCATTTAGATGACTGCACAAAGTTGGCAGAAGTTGGCGAGTCCAGAGCTGCAGCCCACACCTGAGAGCTAGCAAGGAAACTTCTGTGTCTGTGCCAAAGAGGCAAATGCATTGTCCCCAGAGGAGCAAGATAATTTAAGGGGTGGCACCAGGCCACCTGTTTCCTTCATGTGACATGCTTATTACTATGAAGTCCCCACAAAGCTGGTGTCACTAAGGTATCTCTAAGATGTGAACCATTGGTCAAGTACTTGCTCAGCATATAAAAAATCCTGGGACAGCCACACACACACACACACACACTGTCTTAGTCAGGGTTTGCACAAACATCATAACCAAGAAGCAAGTTGGGGAGCAAAGGGTTTATTCAGCTTACACTTCCACACTGCTGTTCATCACTAAAGGAAGTCAGGACAGGGACTCAAGCAGGTCAGGCAGCAGGAGCTGATGCAGAGGCCATGGAGGGATGTTTCTTACTGGCTTGCTTCTCCTGGCTTGCTCAGCTGGCTTTCTTATAGAACCCAAGACTACCAGCCCACAGATGGTACCACTCACAAGGGACCCTCCCCCTTGATCACTAATTGAGAAAATGCCCTACACCTGGATCTCATAGAGGCATCTTCTCAACTGAAGCTCCTTTCTCTGTGATAACTCCAGCTTGTGTCAAGTTGACACAAAACCAGCCAGTACACACACCTACCTCTATAGCAAAAACAGAAGCATGGCACTTGCAAGTTTAAAGCAGTTTCAATCCTGATGCCCCTTCTCCTTACAACCTGTGCACACATTCAGTGACCTACAGGGACACAGCCCCACCCTGCACCATGATCAATGGGGTAAATATGATTATTTCATTAATTCTAAAAATTCTGCAAAGGAAAAAGACTACTGTCAGTCATAAACAAAAAGGAGAAGGAAAACAGAGCATCTACATTCACATGTCACACCATAACTTAAAACGTGGGCCATTTTAACACAAAATGATTTCAGTGGCATCTTCAGAAGTTCCTTGTTTTATAATGTCACACCTGGGCTTTTTCTTTTACATTTTATCATTTTCTTTTTTTAGGACGTGTGTGTGTGTGTGTGTGTGTGTGTGTGTGTGTGTGTGTGTGTACGTTCCAGGCAGTATTTGTCAAATGGAACCTGGATCACCTACCTGGGCTGGGCTTGTCCCCAAAGATGAAACCTAGAATACCAACTGCCTGCATTAGAGGTCTACATCACTGTCCAATTCTGAAAGCCCAGAGTTAGGCACCAATGAGAGTAGATGAATTTCCCAGGTGCCTTTGCTGTAAGAGGTCACAGAGATACTATCCTTACTGTCTGGGAAGAAATGTGAAGCCTGTGTCCAAGGACCACCAGGATGAATCACAGGAGGTCAGGAGGACTACTAGGCTCATCTTCTAGGATGTGAATTTCATGAATTTTCTCACCATCAATGACTTTAACAAAACCCCTTGGGAAAAAAACAACTTAAGGGAGTGGGGACTTGTCCTGGGTGCGGGTTTCAGGGGAGATTTATGCTATCAGGACAGGGGAGGCATGGCAGTGGAGCATGCTGCTGCTGCTTCTCAAATATTGGTGGAGCAAAAAGCAGAGAGCTAGACTCTAACCAAAGGTAGATATAACTTTCGAGGCCTGAACCTAATGACTTACACTAATGTACTGGCTGGTTTTGTGTGTCAACTTGACCCAAGCTGGAGTTATCACAGAGAAAGGAGCTTCAGTTGAGAAAAATGCCTCTATGAGATCCAGGTGTAGGGCATTTACTCAATTAGTGATCAAGGGGGGAGGGTCCATTGTGGGTGGTACCATCTGTGGGCTGGTAGTCTTGGGCTCTATAAGAAATCCAGCTGAGCAAGCTAGGAGAAGCAAGCAAGCCAGTGAATAACATCCCTCCATGGCCTCTGCATCAGCTCCTGCTTCCTGACCTGCTTGAGTTCCAGTCCTGACTTCCTTTCGTGATGAACAGCAGCATGGAAGTATAAGCTGAATAAACCCTTTCCTCCCCAACTTGCTTCTTGGTCATGATGTTTGTGCAGGAACAGAAACCCTGACTAAGACAACTAATTAGCCCCCATTCTCCCGAGCATCTACAACTCCCAAGACATCACCTCTAGTAGAGGACCAAATCAGAGGTAGGCAGGAGAGCTGAGTCCTCACGGGCAGAAGTCCAGTGTCATTGACAGAGCCCTCCCACGTGTCCTCCTCACCCCATGTCCCTATATTTGTATGCCTCCTGTTTTGACTGTAGCTGCAATGGAAGCTGATGTGACCTTGCATCCTTAGGGCAGGGGTCATGTGGTTTTACTGTCTATGAAATGGGGAGCCTAGGCCTAAGTGCGGCAGGTAGATAGCTGGGGGAGAAGTGCAGTATCTAACTTGGAAGCCAGATCCCCTCACCTGCAGCCCGGAAAGCCTTGCAGTCATCCATGTTCCCAGAAGCAGGCAGTCTGGAGGCAGAAGGTGTTTGCTTTGCTCCGACAACAGACTCCCCCAGCAAATGCCCTTATTCAGACTTCAGGGAGCCTGAACAGCAAAGGCAGAAGCTGGAAGCTTCCAGAAGGAATTCAAGGAGACGTGAAGAGGAAAAAGAGTGTCACTCGTGCGTGAAAGCCCAACAGTGGCCGGACTGGGGCTTGTTCCAGTTCTAGGCCTTCATCTGTTCCTAATGCCTCCTTCCTGCGTGGCTGGGGGCAGGGTCAGAGCTGCTGCTGTCAGAACTCTGAACACAGAGTGAGAGGAGATGGTGGGCTATGGGAGGTCAAAGGCCAAAAGCCCTCTCAGCAATGTGCTTGTGGCTACTGACTTTCCCTAAGCGCCACCAGCAGTGTGGGGAGTCCCAGAAAGGTGGTCTCAATAAAAGGACACACCTGACCCTGGCATTTGAGGCCATAACAGGTACTGCGTGCTACAGAGACACTGCGGAACACTCTGCTTCTCCTATGGGCTGCCTACTAATCGGTCTCTCCAATAAAAATGGTAGCATGGCTGGCTCAGTAGCGGAGTGTTTGCCTGGTATGCATGGAGATGTGTTATATCTTCACCAACAATGGGAATGTATAGAAAGAAACAGAAGCCTGATAAAGAATGTAATCTTAAACCAGGCAGTGGTGGCGCACGCCTTTAGTCCCAGCACTCGGGAGGCAGAGGCAGGCAGATTCTGAGTTCGAGACCAGCCTGGTCTACAGAGTGAGTTCCAGGACAGCCAAGGCTACACAGAGAAACCCTGTCTCAAAAAAACAAAAGAAGAAGAAGGAGGAGGAGGAGGAGGAGGAGGAGGAGGAGGAGGTAATATTAGGCAAGTGGTGTAGATCACACCTGTAACTCCAGCACTCAGGAAGCAGTGTGTGTGTGTGTGTGTGTGTGTGTGTGTGTGTGAGAGAGAGAGAGAGAGAGAGAGAGAGAGAGAGAGAGAGAGAGATAGCCTTGCTGGAGGACATCTGTTATGGGGTGTAGGCTTTGAGAGTTAAAGATTCAGACATTTCCAGTTGCTTTCTCTGCTTGGCACTTACAGTTCAAGATGTGAGCTCTCAGGCTGCAGCTCCAGTCACCATGTGTCCCCACCATGATGGTGATAGATTTGTATCTGCTGGAACCATGAGCCCTCCCTTCTTTCTGTAAGTTGCCTTAGTCATGTGTTTTATCACTGCTTTAGAAAGGCAACTAAAACAGACAGCAAGCGAGGTGAGACACACCTATGGTCCCAGCACTTCAGAGGCTGAGCCAGAGTTGTAGAGTTAGTCTGGGCTATATGAAGATTCTGTCTCAAAATAAATATATTCTTTTGACTTGGTTTATATGAATTAAATTACAAAGACCCGGGCTAAAGCCATTTATAAGTTTTATTCTGTGTTTAAACTGATTTTATTTTTGAAGGTCAAGAGCATGATCATTGCAGATATAGGGAGATGGCGAGTGTCTGGAAGCATCTCACTTACTCTCCCACTTGTCGGATATCACGGTCTCCCTGATGCTGTCTGAAGACACCCACCAGGAGTGGCACACGCCCTTAAGGCTACAGAGTCCTCCGTTCTCCTCTCCCTCCTGTTAGACTGCGGAGCACCAGTGCCCGGGAGTCTGCCTTTTAACAGTTCCCATCCTGTGGTAGTTGCTTCACCCTGCACCTGCTACCTGCAGCAGTGGCCTGCACTGGTACCCTGGAGGAGTCAGCTCCAGGTCTGGGCTAGCCTCAGCAACAGCTTCCTTCTGTCCATACCTGCAAGGACAGCCAGCCAGCCTAGGAGCCTCAGCTCCACCCTCAGGTGCTTACAGGCTAAGCATGTTTTGAGAACAGGATGGACTTGGCAGGCAGTGGCCCTATCCAAGAAGGAAAGGATGTCAGTATAACTGACTAATGTCTCTAGGGACTGTCCTAATGGGAAGGTGACCAGATTCTTTGTCTACCTTAAAATGAAGAGATTGCCCAAGACTTCTGACTTTAAAACCAGGAGATTGACAAGAGTCTACCTGTCAGTCAGTTATAATAAACACTGTCAACCAATTATAATGACCCTGGCCATTAATAATAACGATCCTGCCAAATGCAAATGAGCTTAGTCTGGGATCTGAGGACCTAAGACTTCATGTAGATTTCAGATAGCTGAGGTACTCACACCAGCAAGGAGAAGCTTGAAGGAGCCCAGCAGAGGAGGGGTCCCCGTTTGAGTCTTGTTTAGAAACTAGGAAGACTGCGGAAGGGAAGGTGAAGAGCGGGGCTACTGCCTGCCTTCAGAGGCCATCTTGGGATGGGGACTGTGGAGATTGAGAGTTCTTTGGCCATACACACTCAGCCACTTTGCCTTTCAGATGACCTTGGAGAGCCCGGATGGGGTCTGTCTGGATTTAGGCAGGCTGCACATAGCTCAGTGGGTCAGAGACTCACGGAACACACAGAAGTTACAGAAGGGCCATGCTTATGACTTTGAAGTTGTGTTGTTTTGAGACAGGACCTTGCTGTGTAGCCCTAGCCGGGATTGAACACTTGTCAGTCCTCCTAGCTCATCCTCTCCAGTGCTGGGACACAGGCCCTCACCAGCAGGCCTAGCTTACAACCGTAATTTTATTATGAAGGATAGAAGCCCAAAGCAGCCAAATCAAAGTGCTGCACAGGGGCCAGGCTCCGTTATTCACTTGGCAGGCCATCCTCAGACTTGCTTCCAACAAGTTCTGTCATAGCAAAAGGAAGTTGATGGGTTGGGGGTTGGATCAATCAGCCTGTAGACTCATATTCCACTTTCATGATGATTCAGAACATACATGGTAAGACCACTGTGTTTCCAGAAAGCAGGCCAGCACTTGCTCATGCTCTGCAGCGTAGCTGAAGAGCATAAAAAATCTGCTTACCAGGACCTCAGTGAGGAAACCCTTCACCACACTGATGCTGACAGGTGTCCTGATTTGCAGCTTAAAGAAAACGTATCTGCGCCCAGTCTCTTATTTGATCTATTTTCTGGTTTCCCCAACAGCTGAGGGAAGCTCACCAGAGACATGATGCTGTCGATGATGCTTCTCAGGACTCATGTGGAGCCAACAGCAGTGGCATTTCCCCTCACCACATCAGCACTGACAGCGCAGGAGCTGAGCCAGCAGCTTAGGCCAAGGGCTGTACTGACCTCTCTGCTGAGTTACAGAAAGAGAGCTCTGCTGAGCCCAGGAACTGGCAGCTGTGGCAAACAGGCCATCTCAGGGTTACAACCCAAAGGTGGCTCTGCTTCACTTGTCAGCTGGGGCAAAGTGGGAACCAAACCCTCACAAGCAGGAAAGCCACAGAGCTATAAGCCCAACCGCAGGCTGAAGCCAGGGGAAGGCTTCTGCTTCAGGTACTCTATGTTGTCGGAGAAAGTACCAGTGCTGGTTCCAATCTCAAAGGGCTGCCAATGGGAGGCCCCAGGAATAACATCCACCCCCACTGAAGGGGTCCCACTTGTTTGTGCTTCTTGATGAGGGCAGAAGTTTGGGCTAGCCTGGGGACACAGAGCATCTGACACCAATTCCAGCAGACTGACCCCAGAGTCACCCTGACCATAGCTCTAACACTCAGTTATCTGTGCAGCAGCTCAGTCATAGCCAAGGGTGCCTTGTGTGTGACAGCCCCATGGCAACCACTGAGACAGCTAAAACTACAGCCCACACAGGGTCTCACACAGATAATAGCACCTCCTGCTCAGCCTACAACCAATGCTACCCTTGTTCTGAATCCCTAATGCCAAGGATTGCTGTTCAGATATCTACAGAAGCCTCTTCATTACACCACTAAAAATCTTCCCTTTGCCCCAGCCTCCCTCCCTATAGCATGCATGTTCCCACACTGGGTCTCAGGTAAAGCTAAACCCATGCTGGTCTGGAGCAGTGTTGGCCTATGAAGCTGTTTGTCTTTGGCTCCCTGGCTCTAGTCTGTTCGCTTCTGGGAAGATCCATGAGCAGGTGGCTGAGTACTAGAAACCCCCACCCAGTAGCCTCTTCTACCAGAGTGAACCTCAGAGAGCCTAGACGTCTGAGGTACAAGACCAATGTTCCCCTACCTCAAGCCCAGTGAGCACAAGCCAATGAGATACCATGCCGTGTTTCTGTCTAGGCCTGGTTGGCAGTAAGATGGGGCTGAGATAAGCCTGTTAGACCCCAGGTCTAGAGGAGCACTTAAGAGCCACCACTGCAGACAGAAGAACTTGTGTCCTAGGTCCCTGGTGTGGCCAGCTATGAGGACCTGGAACAACAGAAGCAAGAGAGACAAACTGGAGGAGGAAGAGGAGGACCAGGAGAGGCATGCTCCCTGGGTGTGGTGCTGTGAGGGGTTTGTCCATCTGATCTTTGTTCCTAGGCCCTGTCATGGAACCTTCTAAAAGCATGCAATTTCCTTGTGATGAGGTTCTCTCGAGTCCCCTTGAGTCCCTGTCACTGTGGTGACTTAAGTTGGGCTCTTGAGTATGTCGGGGGGGGGGGGGCAAAACCTCCAAAATGAAGGGAGATGGGGGGGGGGGTCAAACTCTATAGAAACTTGGGTGAGAGAAGGCTGATTACTTACTGGGTGGAGGATCCTGTCATCTGACAGCAGGTCAGCCACCCTGGCTCTAGGGGATATTCCTGGATTCAGGACCAGTGAACTTCACCTTGAGTCTTCAGCTACATGAAAATTAAGCCAGGCCTGAAGCAAATGCTCTTTGAGTTCTGTGAGCCGCTCTAATAGGAAGTAGAGAGACCGTGGGGTTTTTTAAAGCAATGGTCCATGCCCAAGTCGGTGTGTGTGTGCGTGTGCATGTGTGTGTGCGTGGCACATGTGTGTGTGTGTGAGTTTGTGTGTTGTTGAATGTCTTCCCTGAATTGCTTCTTAATCTTATTTCAAAATTGTTTGGTTTTGGTTGGTTGGTCAGTCGATCGGTTTTTTTAAGACAGGGTCGCTCACTGAATCCAAGGGTCACCATTTTGGCTAGACTGGCTGGTCAACCCACCCTTGGGGTCTTCCTGTCTCCACCCCAACCCTTAGTGATGGGGTTATAGACACATACTACTTTGCCCAGCTTTTAAATTGGTCCTGGGGGTTAAGTCAGGTCTTCATGCTCCTAGAGCAGGCATTTTGTCCACTGAGCCATCTCTCCAACCCTGTGGTAGGATTTACAGACAGCAGGTCATCAGTGTGGAGGACTGGGAGTTGGCCTCCGAAATGGACAGTCTGTGAAACTGAGCCCATGACACTAAGGTCCGTGCCAACTGAAGTAGAATGGGAAATGTCAAGTTGGACAACAGCTAAGTGGTTTATGGGTAACCATTCTCCTTGTTGCCACCACTGTGCCAGCTGCTGTCTCTAAGAAGCCCGGCATTCAGGGAAGAGTCCAGGGACACGTTAGCGGGATGAGGAAGGGTTCCATCAGGGCCCCTTTGATAGTGCAATGGGTCTTCCTAGGAAGGAGAACAGTGGAGGCTCAGCTGCGCACAGTGGGCAAGCTCATGTTTACGGCCGGAGTCCTGGGATCTGAGGATGGGAAACCACTGAGAGGAAACATACAGCCATTTGGGGGTCCAGCTAAACCGACCAGCAGGATTCTTATGTATACGGGAGAAAACGCTTCCCCCAGATTGCTGGTAGGAAAGTCTGTAGTGCATTTTCTTGATGAATGATTGGTGTGGGAGGGCCCAGCTCAATGGGGGGAGGTGCCAAACCTGGGCAGGTGATCCACAGTTGGATAAGAAAAGCAGGCTGAACAAACTATGAGGAGCAAGCCAGTGAGCAGCACTGGTCTATGGCCTCTACTTCAACTCCTGCCTTCAGGTTCCTGCCTTGAGCTCCTGTCATCCCTTCGGATGAACTACAACTGTAAGGGGAATAAACCCTTTCCTCCCCAAGTTGTTTTTGGTCAATATTTCATCACAGCCTTAGACAACTTTGATAAGGATAGAGTATAAATCTCACAATGGTCAGAGTTTGAGCTCTTCCCACAGGCAGGCCTTATGCTAAGAACACCAGACCGATACTGAACATTCTGTCTATACACAAGGAAACTAGGCAGGGAGGAAAGAGGCAGATGCCCTGCCCCGGATCATACCCTAGTCACTCCGGAATGCCCAGTCCAGGACCACCTATCTTCCACACACTGACACCATCAAGTTTGACCATAGTTCAATGCCAGGCTTAGACTTCGTAAAAAAGCAAGCGTGCTCATGGCTGGGTGGGATCCATTAGACAGGGACATCCCTCCCCAGGACGAGCAAGCCTCCTCCTAGGTCCCCAGAAGGTAGGGCCAGTTGCTTCTTTTGCCTGCCTCCTTTGTGTTTAATGCCAAGGACTGTGAAAACGGAAATCACTGAGGCAGCCATGTTGGGAACCTTCAAGATGGAGTTAGAACCACCAAGGGCAGGACTCTGGCACATTTCCAGCTGCTGTCGGTTGTGAGCTTTGGCTACATTCACCCTTGACCACAGGCATCTGGAAGGCCCAGAGAGTGGACATTTTAATCTTGCTCAGAGGCTCCAGGTTGGATCAAAGGTTGTCAGACTGGTTTTAAGAACCTTCTCTTTCTGTTCAAACATCCTCCTCTTTAACTCTTCTCTCCAGAGGCCCCTTCTTTCTGGTTTTTGTTTGTTTGTTTTTGTTTTTTCCAGATAGAGTTTCTCTGTGTAGCCCTGGCTGTCCTGGAACTCACTCTGTAGACCAGGCTGGCCTTGAACTCAGAAATCCGCCTGCCTCTGCCTCCTGAGCGCTGGGATTAAAGGCGTGCGCCACCACTGCCCGGCCCCCTTCCTTCTGAATACTGCTCTATACTTGCTCTGTCTCCTGCTTCCTCAAGATCCCGAGGGAGCTCGTCCGACCTGTGTTCCTCAACCATAATTTCCAAAACCTCAAAAGAAATTCCTTTACTGGGATAGTTTGCTACATCTGGTTTATACCAAGGGGGGCGAGGGTCAGGCTGTCTGCGTACCTCACACAAAGGGGGCAGCAGATAAGCAGTTGGTTAGATCTGAACTTTTAGTCGATGTGTATCACTAGCGTATCATTATTGTTTATAGATGGTGCTAAGCAGTTGGACTCCACTCACCCCACCCCTGCTTCCCGCTCTTCTTTCCTGCTAGTCCTCTTCTTCCATGTAGTTAATTTCTTAAGCTCCTCAAAATAAAATCCACCCTGGCCATCTTTTAAAAGGACTGTTTCTGTTGAGGTGGCAGATAGCAAAGCTGTCCTATGACAAGGGAACTGTGATTCACCCAGCAGACTAAGTGCAGGCTTGCAAAGCAAGATGGCAGAGGTGAGCTGGGCCCAAAGTGAGGTTATGAGGCATGGGAACAGGCTTATTAACTTTATTATATTTGCTTACTTTTAAATATTAAGTTCATGTTTTAGTGTGCTGGGGGGGGGACGGGGGGACATATGCGTCATCTCCCATTTCTACCCAGGACAAGAAAGTTCAACTCTGAGTAACATTTTAAAAGAACAGGGAGACAAAACCTGATGGTGGCTCTCGCTTCTGTCACATTTGCAGTCTTGTTCTTGTCCAGTGTAGATACTCTCCTCTGTGTCTTAAGTGGGCACCAAACATCCTTGTTAACCTTCAGCCCACACCTCCCTCTGGCTGAGTATCACAGGTTCCCGCACGTTCACTAATGTAACATGGAGCCTGATTGGCCCTGGGCATAAGTCGGCCATGACTCATCTGCTCCTTCATCCCCCAGGTAATAATTGCAAATTGCTTTGCTTATTTGCTTTTAAGATTTCCTGTGTCCTAATGTTTGTCTTTTTTCTCCCCAAGCAACTTAAATCAATAGCGTTATTCTGTGTTCAAACACAGCACCTGGGTCCTTCCTCTTTTCCCTCGTGTGTGTGTGTGTGTGTGTGTGTGTGTGTGTGTGTGTGTGTGAGAGAGAGAGAGAGAGAGAGAGAGAGAGAGAGAGAGAGAGAGAGGAGAGAGAGAGAGAGATAGTGGGGAGGGGATGGGTCTCACTATTTAGCCCAGGCTAGCCTGGAACTCACTATGTAGGCCAGGCTAGCCTCAAACTAGTAAAAGCCCGTCTTCCTCCGCCTCCCGCGCACTAGGATCAAAGGCATAAACCTCCATGTCCAACCTTCTTTTTATTTTCACCCACTCTTCCTTCCTGTCCTCAACCCTGAGCCAAGCTACAAGTTCCTGCCAATACTAGCCTCCCCTTGAACCCAGTCACCTGTTGCAAATATACAGTGATACAGTCCTTAGTCCTGCCCTCTTCCTCCTCCTCCTCCCTCCTCCACCACCTCCTCCTCCTTCTCTTCCTCCTCCTCCTCTACTTCCTTCTCCTCCACCTCCTTCTGCTCCTCCACCTCCTCCTCCTCCTCCTGCTCCTCCCTCTTCTTCCTCCCTCCTCCTCCCTCCTCCACCACCTCGTCCTTCTTTTCTTCCTCCTCCTCCCCCCTCCTCCCTTCTCCACTTCCTCCTCCTCCACCTCCTCCTGCTCCTCTCTCCTCTTCCACCTCCTCCTCCCTCCTCC
>JADRCH010000135.1:4612304-4639804 GCA_019843965.1 Rhynchomys soricoides
CCCTCCTCCTCTACCTCCTCCTGCTCCTCTCTCCTCTTCCACCTCCTACTCCCTCCTCCTCCTCCTCCTCCTCCTCCTCCTCTTCCTGCCTGTGTCCTTTGCTGAGGCAAACTTGTTGGTGGCACATTCAGAAGAGGTTAAAAAAAAAAAAAATCCGAGTCTCCGGTTTTCTAAAATGTCTCCCTCCTGTCCTTCCTCTTGATTAGCAGTTTGCCTGAGGATAGAACTCTGCAAGAAAGTCATGGGCCCTCTGAAGGTTGAAGGTATTGTGTTATTATCTTCTAGCTTTGGTCTTTTAAGAATTCCAATGCTGTTCTGTTTTAAATTTTATTATCTCTCTCTCTCTCTCTCTCTCTCACACACACACACACACACACACACACTTTTAGAAGTTATCTCTCAACTCCTAGGGATCTGAAATAAAAATGTGACTTGTACTTTTAATTCCTTATTTTGGCCAGCCTGCTTGCTTCTCTCTTTCTCTCTCTCTCTCTCTCTCTCTCTCTCTCTCTCTCTCTCTTTTTGTATTTTTGGTTTTGGTTTTTTAAGGGTTTCTCTTTTTAACGGCCCTGGCTGTCCCAGAACTCACTCTGTAGACCAGGCTAGCTTTGAACTCACAGAGATCCACCTGCCTCTGCCTCTGGAGTGCTGGAATGAAAGGTGTGTCCTACCGTGCCTGGCTTATCCTGCTTGCTCTCAACCCAAGCGTTTTCACTCTTCAAATCTGGGAAGTTTCTTGGCCACAGTGGGCTCTGATAATTTCTTCTACTTCTCTGCACCCTCTCCAGTCCCTCGCCCTTCATCTCCCTCGGCGCTCCGACCCTCTCCTGTCTTTCTGTAATCTCTGCTCATCAGAATATCTCTAGCGTCTCTCTCCATCATGTGTGTCGGTGGGACTCTCCCTGCAGGACCCCTCCTGTTGATGAAGATCTTAAGTCCACAGTCTACGCCTCCTGTGACAGCTTTAATTTCTATGTGCTCTCCCATATTCCCGGAAGCTATTAATAGGGTGTTTGGTTTTCCCTTTTCTCAGCCCTGCATTATCTGTTTCCTCCGGACTCCTTTTTCTTATTAATTTTCATTTATCTCTGTCTTTGCTATTGAAGACTTCCTTTGAGCATGTGTTTGTGTTGAATATTTAAACAACAAAGAGTTGACTGTGAGCTGCATGCAGGGAGAGCCGGGCAGTTGAGTGGGTCCTGCAGGGTGCACCGAAGTGTCTGGGTAGCGCATTTGCAGCATGTGGGAGGGGCTGAGGCTGCTGGAGAGGGAGCGAACCATGCTTCCATTTTCCTCCAGAGACACAGATGCAGAACTGGGGGTTGCATGCCCTGCTCTCGGCCTAAGGAACAAGCTGAGCGAGGTTCCCATACCCTTCTGTCCCACACAGCACTCTGTCTGGGTCTTCTCTCCCCAGTCTGCCTTCTCTCTCTCCTCCAGGGAAGACTGGCTGTATTATTTTTGATACATTGCTGTGACCAAAGTATCTGGCAGAAATAACATAAGAGGAAAAAAACCAACAAAACAAACAAACAAACAAACACCTCTGTTTCTGGCTCATGTTTAGAGAGATTTCAGACCGTCAAGGTAGGCAGAGAGCTCCATCTGAAGTGGCGGAACAGGAGAAGGTAACTGCTCCCATGGAGACAGATAAGAAACTGGGTCAGCCCAGGGACTGGTATTATCTTCAAAGGCCCACGACCGGTTACCTTCTCTTGCCAGCCAGGCCCCACCTCCTGAAGGCTCCATGACCTTTAAAACATCACCACAAGCTGGACACGAACTTGGGGGTCATTTCAGATTTAAACTGTAACCCAACCAAAGAGCCCAAATGTTCTAGTAATGAATGGATTAATAAATCAAAGTAAACTGACCGATGGATATTACTGATCTGAACCAAGGACAGAGGTAGCACTCACACTAACACGGGGGAATGTCACATCAAGTGACAAAGGTGCCAGCCCACATGCCACATGTGCTGTCATCGATAGATAATGTCTCCAGCGGGTGACAGGAAGCAGGCTGGAGATTCTGGGAAGGGGATGTGGGGTGGGACTGGAGAATAGAAATGGCTGCTAATAGGCAGACTTTCTTTATGGTAATGAAGAGAATAAAGATCTAAAATTGCATGGTAAGGATAGATATAGGAACTCCGGAAATCCACACAAAACCCCCGGGGGCTCACTGTAAAGACGTGAGCCATGTGGGGTGAATTGCGTCTCATCAAAGCTATTCCGAAAAGGTTGATAGCAAACTATAAAGTTATATACCAGCCAAGCCTGGTAGTACAGGCTTGTAATCCCAGCGATTTAGGAGACTGAGGCAGAAGGATGGAAAGAACAGGGCCAGCCTGAGCTACAGTGTGTGTTTAAGGTCAGCAACTGAGCAACTTATCAGGAGCCTATCTCAAATTCAAAAGTAAAAAGAACACCAGAGATATATCTCATTGTAACATAAAGCCCGGTACCCAGGAGGTACCACAACAATTAATTAATTAATTAACTAGTCAATTCATTAAATCACATACAAGAGGTAACTTTCCTGTTAGTGTCGGCATTGAGAGGGCTATGGGCCCAGGAGTCAGTTCTGTCTCCTTGAAGTTGTGTGACAATCATCTTCCAGCTGCTTTTTCTTACTGTTGCTCAAAATATGACGTCGCACCAGACCAGAGGCATGCCGGAAAGCCACTCAGAATGTGGGAGACGCTCAGACACATAGGCCTGAGGTCCCTGGGTCACTGGGTGACGTGGTCTCCACACAAGTCCTCTGGCTTGAGCCAAATCTTCTGGCTTTAGGGCCTACCTTCTGCTGAGCAGATGTTCTGCACCTGAGAAACCAGAGGCCCAGCTTTCTGTTATGGTCATGTGACCCTTACTCACGGGCACTTCCTAGGGAACCACACATGAAGAAAGTCCTCTTTCCTTCCCAGCTTCGGTAGTGATCCATTAGCCAAAACTCCTGGAACTGGGTACCCACTTGGCAACTGAAATATGATTATGGGCCAGAAGTGGAGCTGGGAGGAGGGGAAGGGTAGGTCCCGGACTGGAC
Organism: Rhynchomys soricoides; assembly: GCA_019843965.1. Taxonomy (NCBI): domain Eukaryota; kingdom Metazoa; phylum Chordata; class Mammalia; order Rodentia; family Muridae; genus Rhynchomys; species Rhynchomys soricoides. Next base: position 4,615,353 of record JADRCH010000135.1, read on the forward strand.
TGCTCTTTGATGCTCTAAGACTAACAGGCCAGTTGCAGAGGATGGCTCTGTCTTAGCCCTCTGAGATAACCAAGGATCATGTTTGGTAGTATGTACATATGTAAAGTAAATTACTTCACAATGATCAAATGGTTGTATCAAATATCACTTGATAGCCCAGATTGCTCACGGAGGAATATGCTCTGAACAGCTACAGTGCCGTTCAGAGAGACATGTCAGTTGCTGGATCATGCCACCCACATTTTACCTCCATATGTCAGATTCAGGTTGGTCTAGGAATTTACTATGACAAGTGGCTCTTCTGGACGTGTCCTCAAGAGAGTACCCCAGAATTCACACTCTGGATGGTCCTGGGCTTTTCTGACAACTGTTTCTATAATACAGGAGAAGAACAGTATCTTGGCTGTAATGAAGTCTTGTGCTGGCACCAGGCAGAAGCATCTGGGCGGCTGATTGGACTAGATTTAAGCAGGTGGTCTGAGAATCAGGGCTGTGTTCATCCACAGTCAAATGTTTCTGACATCTTGAAAGAGCATTCCAGATTACTGGCAGGAAGGCACAGGTGTGAGTTCCCTGAGCAGACAAAAAATAGAGGACTCAGGGCCTAAATGCTGTGGGGTCAAAAAGTCTGTCCCTGAGAACACTGGCAATTCCTGGGGTCACATGCTGTATAAAATGTGTCCAAGAAAGTTTATTGATTTGGGTTGGGTTTTGGGTTTGGATTTTTTGGGGGTTTTTTTTTTTTTTTCCTGAGACAGGTTGTCATGTAGCTCAGGCTGGCCTTGAACTAGCTATGTAGTCAAAGATTACCTTTAACTTCTGATCCTCCTCTTCCACGTCCCAAGTACTGGGATCTGGAGCATGTGCCACCATGCTTGGCTAATTTGTTACTGAGGATCAAACCCCAGGTGTCATATATGCTAGATAAAGCACCCTACCAACTGAGCTATATCACCAGGCCCGTAATCTTCAAGTCAGTCCCCACAGATGACACAGAGCTAGAAACACACAGGTTCTTAGCTCACTAAACAAGGAGACAACAGTACAGAAAGCTCACAAGGCCAAGAAGCTATGAGACACTTGGCAGGCTGCTGAAGACTCCTTCTCCACTCAATAGTATAGGACCACAAAGTTCATGGCTGCTAGCAAGCAAAGAGAGGCCACAGTGGAGCTGGGTAGGATGGTGTCCAACTTGGGCCACCATAACTCCAACACGGGAGCTCTTTTGTGACCTTGCTCCTGGTGACTGCACACTGTTTCCAAGCCTCTGAAAAGAGCTCACACCAACAATGCCACATCTTCAGGAAGTCTTAGGCACCACTCCCGCTCATGATGTGTTCAACAGGAGAATGGCAGAGAGCAAAGTATTAAACAGATTCATCATGGAGAGTTCCGGGCTGCTTTGTGATGCTCATCGGTGGCCAGGCCTGGAAGGCTCGTTTCTTTGGAGCACAAGCATTTTGAGCATTTGGAGAAATTTCCCTATTGGGTTTCTGCAGCTTCAGTTTGCCAGAGATTACTTGATATTTCACTAAAGCTGGGAAAGATTTCCAAGTCCAAAATAAAGGTAATTACAGTCAATGCTAAGCAAGTCCAACATTTTGACATTACAACACGACATCATCATCTACAAAGATCACATTTGAGAATTATCCAATTTACAAAGAAATCAAAAAAAAAAAAAAAGTTTCCGATTTTATGCTGTGTCATATCCATAGCATTTCACCACATGTCTCCAGCATGCCAAGGGAGATTTTAGCTTCCAACCAAAGTCACAGGGGCAAGCCAGCCATTTCCCTTCAAAGACAGTGTGGGGGGCTGGGGACATAGTTCAGTTGGTGAAGTTCCTTTCCTAAAAAGAAACACCTTTGGCTTTCACGTGCATGGATGGACACACACACACACACACACACACACACACACACACCCACACACACACACACACACACACACACCCACACACACACCCACACACACACACACACACCCACACACACACACACACAGAGAGAGAGAGAGAGAGAGAGACAGAGAGACAGGGACAAACACACAAAGAGACAGAGACACAGAGAGACAGAGAGATAAAGAGACAGAATGAGTTTGGCAAAGAGACCAGTGGTCATTTGCATGCAGGGAACATGCTCAGGAAGAAACACACACCCCCAGAGAGAGAGAGAGAGAGAGAGAGAGAGAGAAACAGACACAGAGACAGAGACAGTGACAGAGATAAAGAAACAGAACGAGTCAGAATGAGTTTGGCAAAGAGACCAGTGGTCATTTGCAGGCAGGGAATGTGCTCAGGATGAAATACCCACCAGCCTGAGGTGCATGAAGGTCAGATAGGCGTGTGGCTGGACACAAACCAGCTGTCTTCAGGGTGAAAAGCACAGACAGATTGGTCAGGGCCCAGGAACTGGCCCACAAACCACGCTACCCATCTTTAGGTCCTTCCTCCAGCCCCCAGCCCAGCCTCCACATCCTTCCCAAGCATGCCTGGCTCATAGCCACCCCAGACTGAGGCAATGCCCCCAGTTCACCAGGCTGTGAGAAGGCACAGTGTGTGCTTAAGGGTGCCATGATGTTGTCTGCAGAGGTGGCACATGCTACTGTCGTAAAGACAGGAAGGCAGAACTCTCTCTCCCAAGGGTGTCTGACTGGCTCCCTGCGAGTCTCTAGTTCCGTTTACACCTGTGTTCAGTCTATGTTAAAGGTGATTTTTAATGAGCACTAACTCCACCTCATGCCAGCTCATCCCAGTATTTTCTTCTGAGGCTCTCTGGGGATCTGGCTTTACTTGAGCAGAGGTCTCTGAAGAGAACTGCTCTGCAGCCGTGAGCAGCATTGCGGGGCCATGTCTGCATCCCCACCACCACTGACAGAGGGGCACCCTTGAGCTCTGGCAAGTGTTTCACTTCACACCTTTTCACTGAGGCCAGTGTCAGCCTGGTCCCTAAGCCTTCCCAGCCTCGCATTCAGTCTTATAAACATTTGTTAAGCATTTGCTCTGTTAAAAACTCAGATCATGGTCGTGGGTCCCTGGGCCATTCAGTCTTAGTGTTTGTCCTCTGTCTCCTTTCTCCTGTCAGCCCCATCCTGGGAGCCCTGACTCCCATAGACAGCAAGGCTGGCAAAGGCTACTGCAGCCTCTGCTGAGACTGTATCATGGTCTGAGCAGGAAGCACAGACAGACACTAGGGTTTCTACAGCCGTCAGTCTCTTTATCCCAGACAGACTGTTCCTCCAGCCCCTGAGATTGCCAGACTGCCTGCCTTGAACCTCCTCCAATCTTTCTGTGACCGAGGACCCTGCTCTCTAGGTGTTCCAGGCTGAGGAATGGCTTAGTTAGTAAAGCACTTGCTGGGTAAGCATGGCAGCATGAGTTCAACCTTTAGCGTCATGTACAAAACCTGGAGTGGTGGTGTGTATTTGTAACGTAAGACTAAGGGAGAATCCCTGGGACTTGCTGGCTGGCCTATCTAGCTTACTCAGTAAGGCCCAGGTCCTAATGAAAGACCCTGTCTCAAGAAACAAGGCTCAAATGGCTCCTGAGGAATGGCACCCCAGGATGACATTTAGCTTCTACACATGTACACACACACACACACACACACACGAGAATATGCACATAAACACATGTTCATATAAACATATGAACACACAAAGACATGCTTCAGATGAGGAAGGCAAGCACCACAAAGTAACACACAGAAGTGCAGACTCTTCCTTCAAGAGTGGACACTTGAATAAAGCAGGTTAGGAGTAAGATGTGCGTCTTCGGAAAGAACTTCCATGTGTTCACAGGCCACAGAGGAGGAGCCTCGGAGAGACTCAAGAAGCACAGGGCTAAGACAGATGCTCAGGCTATGTAAAAAGCACCACAGGTCTCTGGAATCATCTCCCATGTTAGAGGACCACAGGGTCTCCAAGACTGACATGTACAGAACACACAGAGTGCAGAGAGGACCCACTTCAGGTTGCTGTGTGCAGTGACATTGATTCCCGGGATAGTATACCACATCCATACCTTCCAGGATGAATGTTTGGAGCAGAGATGCCTAGGACAAGGGTGAACTGTGCTATTGAATTCTACGCCCTCTCTTTCAATAGTTCCAGAACCTTCTTCCATGAGCTTATTGAGAGTTTCATAGGATAAAATTTTGCTCTTTTCTTTTTTCTCCTTAGGAAAATCAAATTCTGTTTCTTTGCCCAAGCAACTGTCTTCTGCTCTCTTCAGGATACCTTGTTACTGAGATCAGTCACAGCCCCAGTCCAGCCAGACCACGCCTTTTCTCTGGCCAGGCACTCCCTGCCCCGGTGTCTGGCTAAATAAACAACATCCAGGCAAAACTCAACTGCCAAACAAATCAGCCTGCCCATTACACGTGCTGCTGAACCATTGAGAGCACGGGTTCTCAACCTGTAGGCTGGGACCCCTTTTCAGGTTGAATGACTCTTTCCCTGGAGTCCTGTATCAGATATTTACATTACAACTCATAACAGCAGCAAGACTGCAGTTATGAAGTAGCAACAAAAATTATGTTATGGTTGTGGGTCACCACAGTGTGAGGAACTGTGAACCTTCAGCTTCACAGCATTAGGAAGGCTGAGAACCACTGACCAAAAGCGATTGTGAAGAATTAACCCTTGTCCTCAGCTTCATTGTTCCAAACATTCATCCTGGAAGGAGTGGATGTGGTATACTGTCCTGGGAACCAATGTCGCTGCACACAGCAACCTGAAGTGAGTCCACTCTGCACTCTGTTTTGTACATGTAAGTCATGGAGACCTGTGAGGCAACGTCCTCACACACAGCTAAGCACAGCTCTAGCGGAGAAATGACAATGGCAGAGAACAGGTAACTCTGGCTTCTCTTGCGAGCACCCTGACTTCAGCACAAGGCTTCTGACTTTCCACTTAAAATGCAAGCATGTTTACATGCACATATATGCATATGTGTGTATGTATGGATGGATAGATAGATAGATAGATAGATAGATAGATGATAGATAGGCAGATGGATAGATAACAGAAGAGAGATAATAGGTAGATAGATAATAGATGGGTAGATAGATGACTGACAGGTAGATGATAGATAGATAGTTGATATAGATAGATAATGGATAGATGATAGATAGATAGATAGATTGATAGATAGATAGATAATAGGTAAAAAAATGATTGATAGGGAGAGATAGTTGATATAGATAGACAGATAGATAATGGATAGATGATAGATAGATAGATAGCTAGATAGACAGATGATCAGTCATCCCAGGACTAACCAGCTCATGGTTGTTATCACACTGACTTGAGAAAAGAAATATTAAATGCAGGTGCAGAGCTGGGACCAGCTGAAGAACGATTGCTTCTCTTCTCTGAAAGCTGCTAGAGAAGAGCCTTTCTGTGCCTCTCATGTGCTGTGAACCCCACTACTGTGAGGCTCCCCAGGACACAAGTATTCAGAGCTACTACCAGAAGCTTCCTGCAAAGTAACTTCATGCAGAATATTATTTATGGTGACAAATGAGAGACGTGGTCTGCATTTCTGAGTGGAGCTATGGATTGGATATGAAATGTCCCCCCAAAAGGCTCTGAGGTAATACTATTTGGAAGTGATCAACTCAGAAGGGCTCTGATAAAAATCAATCAATCAATTCTTGACAGGCTTAGCTGGGCAAATAGCTCAAGAAATGAAATGCTTACTATATAAGCACCAGGAGAGAACCTGTGTTCCGTTCCCCAAACCCATATAAAAGTTGGGTGTGGTGCACACTTTTAATCCCAGCACTGGGGAATTGGGGACAAAAATATTCCTGGAGCTTGCAGTCCCCTGAGTGACACTGGCCTAAAACCATGATAGATGGCAACTGAGGAGTGACACCCAAAGTTAGCCTTTGGCCTCCATACTTATGGGTACATACATGTAGCATATTTATGTAAACATATCTGATCTCATTATTTGGAGGTGGTAGAAATGGAGATGGGCAGTCATTGAGAGCTATCTTTGCTGAGGAGGTCTTGTTTCCTGTTGCTCTGCCTCACCTGGGCCCAGAAACAATGGATCTGCGTGACCAAGGGCAGAGCCCTCAGCAACCGTGAGGGGTAATAATTTTCCCTGAGTTATTTCCTCAGGCATCTTGCCGCCATGATCAGAAGCTGTTTAACACAAATAGACCTGTGTTTTGGGAGGCTCAGCACTTTGCCAGGGCCCCTATGTAACTCACTATACTCAAGGGAGAACATTGGTGAAAATAAAGACCACATAACAGTGTTAAAGAATCTTCTTTCAGGTGACACAATGGGTCATTAGTGGGAAAGGACCACGCAGTCTCCTGGCCACTGCCTGGCCCGTGGGCTCTGGTCACTTCTTGACCACAGGCAGAGAAGACAGATTGTCGTACATCTGACATGACTTCACATATATCATGAGTATACATATGCACAGATCCTGCATACGGGGTCTGGAGAGATGACTCAGCAGTTAAGAACAATGTATGCGTGTGCTCTCCCAGGGGGCCCAGATTCGACTCCCAAAACCCACGTGGTGACCAACGCAATCTGTAACTCCAGTTTCAGGGGATCTGATACCCTCTTCTAGCCTTCATGGCTACTGAAATGTACACGGAGTGCAGATAAATGTGAAGGCAGAACACCCTTACACATAGAGCAAAGATAAATAAGTCTTAAAAAACCACATGTGCTCATACCACACTTATGCACACACATACATGGAATACACACACATACACTCTCAAACACACATACACAGAGAGAGAGAGAGAGAGAGAGAGAGAGAGAGAGAGAGAGCGCTTAGAGCTCCATGGGACTGAGGCAGAGTTGGAAGTTCTATCAGAGATCAGAAGAACACAGCAAGCAGAAGGGTCACACCGAGTAAAGCCATGGCAGGCCAGTTCACAAGGCTAATAATGACCAGAGACCCAGTGCAAGTGGCTACTGGGTGCAACAAACACCTGAAGGAGGCACTGGGGTTATAAGTAAAAAGCAATAGGGTGGCATGTCACAAACAGGACAGGAGAGATGGCAGCTTATGCAATAGACATGAAGCACATCCATTCTGGCCCTGCCCGGGAATGAGATATTTATACAGTGAAGCTCCACAGTTTCCGCTCCAGATGCCTATTTTAACCGCGTAGAGTAGAAAGCAGAGGGACAGAACAGACACCGGGTCCCATTCATTTGGCTGTGTGATATTTTTATTTTTCATGATAACGTTTATAAATTTAAAAAATAAAAATCTTGGATACCCAACAAAAACAGATTGGAATCAAATCAGGCCCTAGCAGGCAGAGGGGTCACTGCACAGGTCAGAGGCCAGGTGAAATGGGACTTCCACGCCGTCATGGTGAGAAGACTCAGCAGGAAAAGAGATAGTTTCCAGCGTTGAAAGCATTCCCCCCAGTGTTTCTGAAAAGGTGACCTCCAAACGCAGCAGTGGCACTGCCAACGCTCTCAAATTGAGGCGGCCTTGCAGTTTGGTCCGTGAGCAATAGAGAGACCATTCACAGGCGTCAGAACCCAATTTCCTGGGCCTCGCACCTCTCGGTCTTAAACACAAATAGATGAGACATCGAGTTCTGATGAGACCTCTGGGCTAATCCATCGTTATAAAAGTAATTTACTCTCAAGAGGATGGAGCAGCACATGCTTTAGGATAGGAATTTAAATTGGGAGATTCTTCTTCTGTCCTTGCTCATACCTACCCCCAGGATGTCTGCTGTTTTAAAGACCGTAGGACACGAACTTTCAAAATTTCCTGTCTCATTGTCCACAGAGCTCTGCCCTACATAGGGATATAGGAACCATTTAAATGACATCTAGGGGACCCTGTGTTCTAAGGTCTTAATACACCAGGAATGACCCACGGACTTGCTGGTAGGTCTTCTGGATGACCTGCCAGAAGCTGGTCTTCCCTTTGGGCATGCTCAAGGGCACTGGGTCTGACCTCTGTGCCCAGAGGTATTGAGGATGCCTGAGTCTCCAGAGAGACGTCCTCGTGGATGAAGAGAAGAAACGTTGCATCCTTGCACCACTTCTTTTCCCACTAAGAGAATTAAGAAGATGAGGTGTCGAGGTCAGAATGCTCATTTTTTTACCGAGTCAGCCAACAAGACGGTTTGCAGCCAGGTGACCATCACCCCAGCACTTGGGAGGTGAAGCCAGAGGATCAGGAGCTATGAAGCAAACTCAAGGCTAGTGTGGGCTGCATATGGCTCTGTCTCCAATCAACAACAGTTCCTTGTCTTTCACAGCTCTTCATAAAGCCCTGACCTTGGCCTGTCTCCTGGATATTCCTTCTATCCAGTCAGAGTCATTGACCCCATTCCCAATCCTCTAGCCACCAGGACCACCCAGGCTCTCCTCCTCTTTCCTGTCTCTTCAGTATCTGCCCCACTACTGCCTCTCCTTCCTGCAGCCCCACCGTTGCCTCCCTGCCCCCACGTCTCCCTGTTCTCCTTCTCCTTCCAGACCTACTCTCTATGGCTGCAAATTCAACATCCCTAATGCCCAAATTGAAGATCCAATCTATTCTAGAATCCAAAACGTTTTGATACTAACACAAAAATACAAGTGTCAAAATTCTACCCTTGACCTCAGGTGATCAGCCTTAGCCAATAGCCAGTCAGCAAAACATCGTGGAAAGCTCTGCCATGGGCAACGAGATGAAATGTGTATAAGACACAGATGAGTCTCGTGTTGAACGTTCCAACATAATAATACAAAAATAAAAGAAATCTGAAACACATCTGGTCCCAAGTATTGACACAGAGGACACCTAACCGGTACCTTCCTGACTTGTCATGTGACTGTCCCCATGGTGACGCCGGCTGCAAGGTTAGCCCTTTTCTCCTTCACCCTTATTCCCAGGTCCATCTTCAGGTGGGTGGCACAGGCCCTGCCTATGCCTACAGTCACCTGAGGAAAGGTCCTAATTAACACTAACACACACACCCCCATCTGCTGTGGCTTGCAGTTTCATATTGTACTCTCAGCCTGGTTCTTTGGGACCTCAAACTTTTGAGCCGCAGCCTGGGCTGTCACAGGGAAACCTGGAAGCTGTAGAAAGAGGTGCAAGGTGGGCCCTGGTCAGTGTCTAGGTGTCCCGTGTGACAGCTATGGCCACCCAGGGGGGATCACAGGAGCCACCTGGCAGCTTATCCAGCAAATGGGACCTCAGCCACATATCACACCCACAAATCCCAACCTAGAAGTAGGGTACAACCACGGGCACTGGCAGATCTGGGCTCTGCCTGAGAATGTTTCTCATGACATCATAGTGACACCTCAAAGCCCCAGCCTGGGCGGCCATTGTGAGCACAAGGGTAGGCAGGATCACTCCTCATTGTTCAGGTGCTACCGTAGCTTTTCCCAGGAACTGCTTCCAAGACCACTGGCATACCACCCCAGAGCGACAGACAGCATTGTGGCTATCAGAAGCAAGCGGGCAGTGAGGCTGCCAGCACTCCAACACAGGTCATGGTTTCCTCACCTGAAGACGAAAGGTGGGCATGGGCTGGGGAGACGGCTCACTCAGTAACTCAGTACCATAACTCTGCACACACGTGAGGTCACTTTCTAAACGCCATATCAAAAGCCGGGCACCAGCTGCACACACAGCATTTCTTATGGGAGACTGCTTCATAGGCATGTCTTAGTGGCATTGGGTTTTTGCAGAGACTCATTCATGATACCCTCTGTGTCTGAGCATCCCCTGGAGCACAGCCAGGCTGTAACAGGGCTGAGAGAGCCCCCACTGACTCAGTCCATGCAGCTGCTAAGGGGACCACCCAGCCTTGGTGCTTATTGGCTGACAGAAACTCACAGATAGACTAGGAGTCAACCTAAGACCACAGGGTCTGGTGTCAGGTGACCCACTTCCTGGCTTCTTGCTATGACCTCATGGAGAAAAAGGCTGACGAAGCTCTATGAAGTCTTTTACAAGGACAGGAATCCCTGGTCAAACCCTCATTACTCAGCACCTTCCTAAGGCCCCACCCCCACCCCGGTCACCTTGGGGCTAGAATTCACAGGTGAATTTTACAGCAGTCACAGACCTTAGACCACAGCACCTACCCACATCCTGCCCTCACCTGCAGCACAGTGAGGGTTACTACTGAATGTCTATCCCCCATACGGCATCATGCCCACATGACATCATGCCCACATGACATCATGCCCCATATGGCATCATGCCCCATATGACATCATGCTCCATATGGCATCATGCCCCACATGACATCATGCTCCATATGGCATCATGCCCCACATGACATCATGCCCCATATGACATCAGGCCCCACATGACATCAGGCCCCACATGACATCAGGCCCCACATGGCATCATGCCCCACATGACATCATGCTCCATATGGCATCATGCCCCACATGACATCATGCCCCACATGACATCATGCCCCACATGACATCATGCCCCACATGACATCATGCCCCACATGACATCATGCCCCACATAACATCATGGTTAGTAAGGCACCTGGACACCTTGCTACCAGGCATTCCAGGAAATGAGACCACAGTAAAAGAGTGTCACAGAGGAACTTTGGGGGTACCTTAAAAGGGTCGAATGAGGAAGACAGCTATTTTGTCTTCCCCATGCCTTCTCTTGGGAATAGGATGGCCGGAAGTCCAGCTGCTGATCTGGGTCACAAAGTAACTTTGAGGATGGAATCCCCAGACAGGGTGGGGCTGAAAGTGGGAGGTCCTCTAGAGACCATATGAGACCTGCTGCCCCAGCCCAGTTCTGGGGAACATTCTTAGCACTCCTGCTTGAGGAAGCTCTGCGTTCAATGAATCTTCTGTCAACTGCAGCACATTTAATCCTGCAATAACCACTGCATGCAACAAGCATGCTGGGTATACGAGCTGACTTCTTCTTTCCGCCTGGCAAATGTCTTTAGGGTGGTGGCAGCCTGCACACTGTCCCTCAATAGTCCCTGGTGTCCAGTCATCAGATCTGCCCACACCAATCCTACTGCAGGCTGTGATGGGGGTGACCCTGAGCCACTTCGGGATTTGCTTTAGGTTTGGTTTGCTCAGGAGGGATAAGGGGTTTTGTCAGCCTATCAGCACAGCTGATAAAAGACAAGCAGGGGTCTCTAAACTGGGATCACGCTAGGAAAGCACTGAAGCTGGAGCATATCAAGAGAGGCCAAAAGAGCCCATCCAACAGAGGAGGAAGGGACCCTGCACAAACCCAGTGCAGGAGCGTTACCATAGCAACACTGGGCCTGGGCGCTGAGGTGCTGGTGGAGGCCCTATAGAATGGAACAGTGAGGCAGGAGGCCTAAGCCAGCTCTTCCCCCACCCCTTCTCCCACACCTGCCCACGCTTCAGCCCACCTCCGAGACAGACTTTCTTGAAGCCTTGTGTTTAACCCTGACAATTTGTGAGCTTTGCATTCGGGATCATCGCTACCTATGGTTTCATATAGAAAGAAATAATTTTAAATCTACAAGTGAAACAGCCACACTTGTCCTGTGAGGACATGTGCCCTGTCACAGCAGGTGCCTCCTTTCTTCAAGTAAGGAGGGGCTTGGAGAAAAGCCTGCAGGTGGGGCTGGACCAAAGCCTCCCATCACTGAGGACAAGAACATGACTATGGCACTGTCCTGGAACCTGGGGCTCCGCTCATACCCACTCATGACCTCAGCCAGACTCTGTTGATCCAGGGCCTCTTTTATTTTTTAATCTTTGTTTTATTTTATACATGGGTCTTGGGTGACATGGGACAGCCAAGGGTTTGGGACCTGCTGTGACAGTCCTGGTCCTACCAGTGACTCTACCCTATGTTAGCAAGCCAGTAACCACTGCTTCTTCTCACATTCCAACCCCTGCCAGGATCTTTCCTTTCCACTGTGCATGTATGATAGAGGGAGAGGCATGAGCCCAAGGGATCATCCCAACCTATTACCCAGCGCCCACTGCAGGTGAAGTCCAGCCGAACTCCCTAGGCATCAGATCTATTTTACTTATGTTGATAATGCATCTTGTTCTATGGTATGGCAAGTTTTTTTTTTTAATTTTATTAATGTTTTTTCTTTTTTAAAAAGAATTATTTATTTATGTATGTGAGTACACTGTCACTCTCTTCAGACACACATCAGAAGAGGGCATCGGATCTCATTACAGATGGTTGTGAGCCACCATGTGGTTTCTGGGAATTGAACTCAGGATCTCTGGAAGAGCAGTCAGTGCTCTTAACTGCTGAGCTATCTCTCCAGTCCCATATTTTTTCTTTTATAAGATACGATCTTGCTATGTAGCCCTGGCTAGCCCTCTGTGTCAGCCTTCCGAGTACTGAGATTACCTGCTCCAGTCATGACGATTGGCCACTAGTTGAATTTGTTTTGCTCACATCCTGAGTACTGGGATTGTTGGCATGCACCATCACATTCAGTTTATGCCATGCTGAGGACTGAGCCCACAGCTTCACAAATGTTGGGCAGGCTCTCCACCAACTGAGCCACATCCTTAGCCCCTTTTGTACCAATGATGAGAAGCCATTGATCCAGAGAGCCATCAGTATATAACAATGCCTCCAAACTGCTGCTTCACAGATCATTCTGAAAACTCAGGATGGTAGGATGGGGAAGGACTCATGGAGAAGCTGTAAGACTCCTGTGGAGATAAGCAGGGAGGCCTTCCTGTAAGGCTCTGGGAAGTCCTGCCTCAGGGAGGCCTTCCTGTAAGGCTCTGGGAAGTCCTGCCTCAGGGAGGCCTTCCTGTAAGGCTCTGGGAAGTCCTGCCTCAGGGAGGCCTTCCTGTAAGGCTCTGGGAAGTCCTGTATCAGGGAGAGAATCTTCTGAGCACAGTAGAGGCAATTCTTTTTTCATGGTTCATTGGCTAACCACAGAAGGACTGTGTCACCTCACACAGGATGATTAAACTCAATTGTCAACTTGATGAAATCTAGACTCACCTGGGAGACAGGCCTCTGGGCACACCTGTGGAGGATTATCTTGATTATGTTAACTGCTACCTATCCAGGTAGGTGGCGCCCTGTTTAGGCTGAATCCTGCACTGTATAAGAAGCAGACCATGCCCTGAGCACAAGCATTTGCGGTTCTCTGCTTCTTGACTGTGGGTGCGGTGTGATCAGCTCCTGCAGCTGTGAATGGCAGCCTGTACCCTTAAACTGTGAGCCAGGATGTGGCCTTCCTTTCTTAAGTTGCTTCTGTAATGGTATTTTATCACAATCACACTGTCCTGCCCTGAGAAACACTGTAGAGGTCTCCTGGTACCTCATGCATGCTAATTCACACATGTCTAGTCCAAAAGAAACTCGGGACAAAATGGTTAACTATAGAGCCTTTTTAAATAAAGGATATGCTGTCCTCCAGGCTCCCTCAGAACCTGTGGCTCTTCTCAGCTCTTCTCCCAGGCCTCACCCTAAACTTCCCAGCTCATGGGCTTCCCTTCCTCCAGCTTCTCATTCCTATTTAGCCCTGACATTTTGGCCATGCACCCTCTCTGCCCCTCCCTCTCGATCTCTAACCTGTACTCTCTTTTCTTCCTCTCTTGCTCCTCCCCACCCCTAACCCCTCTCCTCTCAAGGCCTGGTTCATCCTGTCAGCCATGTTCAGTCCACTCTTCCAGATGCCTCTGGCTGCACGCTTCCCTCATACCTACAATGAAATCCTTCCCCTCAACCTTACCTTGGATGGGTCATGTCCTCACAGCCACACCCAGTGCCTAAACTCCCACGTTATACAGACCTGGCATTACACTGTTCCTGAAAAGCCTTAGCGTCCTAGCTCTGAGGTGTTCCACCCCTAGCCAGCGTTCTACACACTGTTGTCTGGGTGGCTCGCCCCTCCCCTCTTTTCCCATGACAAAGCAGGGAAGCCTCATTCTTCACCCTGGAAGCATGGTCATTACTGAGAAAGGTGGGAGCTGTCTCAGCAGGGGCTGTCAGGTTCCTTGTGTATTCGGTCCTGCGCTTGGGTTGAAAAGTAGAATGTTAATGCATGAAGATTTGGATTCTAATTATGTAAATGAGATGAGTTCAGAAATTAAACCTGTGATTAAAGAGGAAAGAGGAGAATCGGAAAGCTGAAAAGATGAAACAAAGAACAATCCTGGGGCAGAAGGGAAGGAGAGATGGAAGAAGACTGGGGGAAAGCAGCCTTTTGGGTGCCCTTGGCCATGGATGGCGGTGTGCCTGCTAGCTGCAAACCCCTTCTTTTTTTCTTTTTCTTTTTTTTTTTTTTTTGGTTTTTCGAGACAGGGTTTCTCTGTGTAGCTCTGGCTCTCCTGGAACTCACTCTGTAGACCAGGCTGGCCTCAAACTCAGAAATCCGCCTGTCTTTGCCTCCCAAGTGCTGGGATTAAAGGCGTGCGCCACCACTGCCTGGCAACAAACCTCTTCTTTTCTCCGGTCCAAGGAAGCTTCGGGAACTGCAGTGTCTTAAAGGGAGGTAGACCTGGAGGGGAGGGGAGAATGCTGCCTTAGTTATAGCCTGGCTGACCGTTGGGCTGCATGGTCTGCCTGTCTCCCCTACCCAGCACTGACGCTTCACATGTTTGATACACACTTGGTCTTCTCACAAGGTTTCTGGGAATTGAACTCACGTCCTCATGTTTGCAAGATGAGCATTTTACTGGCTGAGCCATCTCCCCACTCTTTAACCCCAATTTTAAGAAATAAATGTGATTCTGTGGTGGTTTGAATAGGAATGGCCCCATAGACTCACGTGCTTGAATGCTTTGCTCATAGGGTGTGGCACTATTAGAAGGTGTGGCCTTGTCGGAGTGGGTGTGGCCTTGTCGGAGTGGGTGTGGCCTTGTTGGAGTGAGTGGGTGTGGCCTTGTCGGAGTGGGTGTGGCCTTGTCGGAGTGGGTGAGTGGGTGTGGCCTTGTCGGAGTGAGTGGGTGTGGCCTTGTCGGAGTGGGTGTGGCCTTGTCGGAGTGGGTGTGGCCTTGTTGGAGTGAGTGGGTGTGGCCTTGTCGGAGTGGGTGTGGCCTTGTTGGAGTGAGTGGGTGTGGCCTTGTTGGAGTGGGTGTGGTCTTTTTGGAAGACTATATCACTGGGTTGGGCTTTGAAGTCTCAGAAGCTCAAAATTCGACCTCGTCGCTCACAGTCACAGGAAGACCTGATGCCTGCACAGCAAGATACAAAACTCTCAGCTCCTTCTCCAGCACCACGTCTGCCTGCATGCTGCCATGCTTCCCACCATGACAATAAAGGACTAAACCTTTGAACTGTAAGCCAGCCCCAATTAAATGTTTGCGTTCGGAAGAGTCTCAGTGGTCATGGTGTCTCTTCACAGCCGTAGCATGGTGATTAAGACAGTAGCTTATGTGTAAGTCTGACAAAATGTGCAGACACTGTTTGACCTACAAAGGGTCCCTTATACACTGAAAATATCATTAATTCATGTTACTAACACAACCATCAACTCCAGTTTTAGGGGATCTGACACCTAGTTCTGACCTTGGCACACATGAGGAACACACATGCACAGACATGCATACAGACAGGCAAAACACTCATACCATACACATAAAGTAAAATAAATCTTTTTTTTTTGGTTTTTCGAGACAGGGTTTCTCTGTGTAGCCCTGGCTGTCCTGGAACTCAGTCTGTAGACCAGGCTGGCCTTGAACTCAGAAATCCGCCTACCTCTGCATCCCAAGTGCTGGGATTAAAGGCATGCGCCACCACTGCCCGGCGTAAAATAAATCTTTAAAAAAAAAAAAAAAAATCCCAAAGGGATTAGGGAATCAACTCCTCCCATCACAAAGACAAATCAAATCAATGGTGAGGTTGAGCCCCACCCTCAGCCCATCAGTAATGTGAGCCTCTGTGAATCGAGGGAAAGACTGTCACACACAGACTGTATTGCCTATCAACCACGCAGTCTGTCACAAGAGCTTCCTTTGCCTTGGATCTCTGCCTCATGGGGCCTGTTGATTTTAGAGCCACACACAGTTTACCTGGGGAGAGATAGACTTCCCACTGGCCTCTGTCTGGGTCACATCTGTCTCAGCTCCAGAGTTCACCAGTGAAACAGGGCCCAGAACCGGAAGGGTGAGTCCAGACGGGCCCCAGCAAGCCCAAGAGCCTGGTGGAGATGGCTGGGAACCTACAGACTGACCAGAAAGGAAGTGAGGAAGAGTGGGCAAGTCTCCAGCCAGGGGCCTGTCCTCAGTAGAAACAGCTTGGCTTCATTCCTCCTTCAAAGTAGGTGTTGTGCTCAGAATGTAATTGTGGACATGTTCCCACAACTGAAGCTGAGCTCTGCATGGCTCCTGTTTGTCTGTAGGAAAGCATTGTTATTCTGGGAGCAGTCTCTTTAAGCAACATGCAGACCTGCATGTGACCTCAAATCAAACTGTGCTTCAAGCTGTAGACCGGTCCCTGGCTGCAGAGGTCAGAGTCAGCTCCCAAAGCTCAGGAGACAGGCTCCTTCTGCTAAGCATGAGGCTGGGCCTGAAGACGGAGAGGTTGTTGGCCTTACACCCTGGAAGCCCCACATCTTGATTTCCTTCTTCAGTATCAGAATCCCTGATGTGGCTCAGCACAAAATAAGCCTCATTTTCCAGCCTGCCCACAGCCAGGTGTAGACAATAACTGAATTCTAGACAGTGTGCAATCTCTCAACTTACGATTGTCTGGGCTCAGAGGCTATCCAAGCGTGAAGGCCAGGCAGGAGGGACAAATCAAGATTTCAGAGCTTGGATCTCTCATCAGGACTCAGGAGCCTGAATTCCTGGTTTTAAAAAAAATGAAAGTCTGAGGCGTAGCCCAGCGATAGTGTGTGCCTACAAGCATAAGGTCATGGGTTCAAATCCCAGCACTACAGAAAAAGATGAATGGAGCCTGGGTCCCTGATAAGGTTAGTAGGATCTGGGACCCAGGTGACCTTTAAATCAGTGTTATTTAAGGTTCCAAGTCACATGGCATATGACCTACCCAGGACACAGACTTGATATGATGAAGTGGAATGCTGGGAAAGACAAAGCCACTGTTGATGAGTGACACATGAGGTGAGAGCCTCTGCATCAGGCCACAACAGAACCCCTGCTCACATACACAGTGAGGCCACTATTGAGCCCTTTGATCTCATGGCAGGAAGGATTTGGGAGTCGGTAGGTGGTGACCCGTGGTGACTTCCTAAGGTAAGCCACCTCTCCTAGGTGGCCTTTCCTGAAGTAGTTCCTTCCATAGTCCCTAGGCCACAAGGAGATTCTCAGGGGGTGTGAAGATTGCCAGAGAAGGGCTGGACTGTGTCCTGCCTCGCTGCTCCTGTACCCAGAGCACCTCTACCACTCAGGGGAGGCAGAACACAGTCCGTAATGTGGGTCCTGTCAGTCCCAGAGTCCCAGGGACAATTGCTACAGTTCCCTGTTCCCTGTCTCCTGTGTACCCAGAGCTGCTGGAGTACCACTGGGAGTTGGAAACAGGGATCCCTGGTCCATGCTTCCCCTCGGGGCATCTGCAGTCAAGGCAGAAAGGGGAAAGCAGAGCCCAGGTTTGGGGCGGGGTGGGGGGGTAGACCCTGGTTTGGTTCCAAGTGAGTCTAGAGAATATGGAGAGGCTGGGAGAGAGAAGACCTTCTCCCAGAGAGTTAGGCGAGGCTCTTTACGACAGAGCTCCCCTGTGGAGATTCTTGATGAAGAGAAGGTCTTTGCTTGTCCAAACTGTTTTATTTGATGACAAATGTGAATGCATACACCTTACTCAGGATGAGCCAGGGATTACATAAACCTTTTGTGGGAAGGAATGCCCAGGAAGGGAAGCTCATTGGCTGAATGCTATGGGCCTATCTAGATACCTCATTAGCATGGAGAACTCTAGTTTTTTATGCTACATGACTATACATGACTAATTGTCCTGGTTCTCTCAGTAGGTGTTATGGTTATCAGTTCCAGAGCAGGTAGAGGTAGGCAGGGAGTTGGCCCCATGTCTACCAGTCTCAGTTCTGAGATTCATAGCGTTTGGGCTCACTCAACCATACCAGTTCTTCTGTATGGTGGCACAGTCCACTCACTCCACAGAGAAGTTTTGTGTAACTCCTAAGGTCACCTTACACCAATCCATCGTGGCCAGGTGATGTTTGTGGCTTCACATGCCACAGAAAGGGAGCCTTGATGCATCTCACACACCATATCAGAAAACTATACAGCCGCCCGGCAGTGGTGGTACACGCCTTTAATCCCAGCACTTGGGAGGCAGAGGCAGGAGGATTTCTGAGTTCAAAGCCAGCCTGGTCTACAGAGTGAGTTCCAGGACAGCCAGGGCTACACAGAGAAACCCTGTCTTGAAAAAAAAAAAAAAAAAGAAAGAAAGAAAGAAAGAAAGAAAGAAAGAAAGAAAGAAAGAAAACTATACAGCCAGGCCACTTAGTGGCTCCAAGTCTCTAACTAAACCTGCGGTGAGATAGAAAGAGACAGAAAGAGAGATTGAGAGGAAATGAAAGAGGAGGCAGGATTGGGAGTTCCAGGCCAACTTCAGCTAAATAACAAGATCCTTTCTTATGAGGAGGGGGACCCGGAGCAGGGGAGGGAGGAAGGAAGGAAGGAAGGAAGGAAGGAAGGAAGGAAGGAAGGAAAGAGAAAAGCTGACCACAGGCGCCACAGTTCAAGTGCAGGTGAACTGCTCTGGGATGTTTCAGTGTCTTCCCATTTGCTTTATTTTCTTCCTCTGGCCAGATAAGGAAAGTAACTACATCTTGATGACAGTAAACAGACCAACAGAAGCCAGAACCCCTGACCCACTGCCTGGAGCAGAACTCACTACAGAGAAACAGCCACTGGCATTGTAACTGCAAAGGAGTGTGTAGCATTCTCACCTCTTGGAGTCAGTGTGAAAGCAGCATGGCCTGCCTCAGGAGGTACAGGCAGTTGCCTGGGCCCCCCAGAGGTCTCAGACCTGAACCCCTGTCACAGCAGGAGTGGGAGGAGCACACCTGGGGAATTCCTGAATTTGTGGCACAGTTGAGATGGCTTTCCAGAGCAAGGGACTGCAGACCATGGACTCAATGTGACTCACTTAATGTCCTCTGGCCACCAGGCTGACTCCAGGTCACACTTGTAAGGACATGGCCTTGGCTCTGAGAGCTACTTGGGCAGCAACAGCCCATTAGCCTGGCAGAGCCCAACACTGGAATCTAAGAGAGCTGGTTCCAGGCAGCTGGGGCCTACCCTGTCAACCCTAGCTCTGTCTATAGCTATATACGGGTCCCACTGGAAAGACGCTAAGTCCCAAAAAGCTCCACAGCTTTGAACCCAATAAATAGTTTTAGGTCCAGCCAAAGCAGACGGAGTGGGTAAGTTGGCTAAGCCTGGAGTCACGGTACCTCCACCATACTCTGCCCTGTGAGACCTGGGAGTGGCTACTGACTTGGGGTACCTCAGTGGTTCTCTGAGCTCATCTCCATCCTCAAAACAGTTGTTTCACCAGGGCCTTTCTCAGAAGGCTGCTGGGTAAGAGACACCTGTAAAACATTAGCATGTGGAAGGGCACAAAAGCTGTAACCCATGGATAGAAAGCTGTGTGGGCGGGCAGACTCAACACTAATTACAGCAGAGCCCGTCTTACTGCCTCCGCCCTGCTGGATGCCACCAGCACCATTTTTATAATGTCCTGTGCACACAGAGCCCTTGCAAACAGCTCTGAGGAGCCCAGCTTATGGCAAACGCAGGCGGTCTGTCTACCTGTTCCGGACACATATATGTCGTCGTGTTTCAGGTAAATGTGTATGCTACTCAAGTGTTTTAAAGGTTTAAGCCATTTTATGATCACCTGACATACTCTTTCCCCAGCTGATAAAACTCTTGGACGGTTTTAAAGGACCTGTAAGATGCCAGTGTTGGGTACTGAACGTTTCAGTCCCCTTCCCAACTCCTAGTTAAAATTCTGTCCCCGGTGTGACTGTACTGAGAGACAGGCTTGTGGGAGATGAGCAGAGCATGAGCTGGAGCCCTCCTGAGGGCACAGGCATCTGCACACCAACCAGGTGAGAGCAAGGTAAGCAGACAATGGTCCACACCGGAGCTTGACCTCACTGTCATATTGGCCTTGGACTTTCAGCCTCTAGAATGTCAAGGAAGAAGTATGTGCTGTCCATCAACCACTCGGCCTTCAGCGGCTTTATTGCAGCAGTCTGAGCTTAACTGAGTCAGCTAGACTCTTGACCGAGGACTGGTTTACAACGGGGAATACCTTTTGGTACTTGCTATGCCTATGTAGAAAGTCATCATCATTTCTAGACAAGGCAACCTTTATATAGTCAGGCAGTCTAGGGCCCACAGTGCTAAATTCATCCCTAGCCCTCAACTATCTTCCCTTCAGATGCTGACCAGCAATGCCTCTTGATTTTTTAGACCTCTCTACTGTCGTTTTCTTTGCTTGACTTTAAACTCTGACAGACCTTCCAAGGGCCAAGAGAGCTCTGCTTAGAAAGAAACCTGCCTCTAGTCACTTGCCTTTTATACTGACCCTTGCCCAGCTGGGAGCAGCTCTTCTTCTGGAAGAAGAGCAGCGGCAGCTCAGGCTTGGGCCTCACTGATGCCCCAGGTAGCAGGACTGGCTCCTCACAGCAGGCTGCTCCTCTCCATCCTCAGGTCTCCAGTTCCATCTTTCTTCTTAATGCTCAAACTGTCTCACTTCTCTTTCCCTCCAGTCTGTCCACCGGGTACTCACACACTGTGGTGGCTCCCCCTGCAGGCGGGCTGTGTGGCTGGTGGGCCTCCGGATGGCCTTGGCTGTCTGTGCTGGGTGGCCTGGCTGCTACTGGACTGCTAGGTGTCTACAGCCCACTAGTGTGGCATGGCAATGGGCAGGTCTGTGGACATCTTCCCCCTCCTGCACCACATTTCATGTGTGTCCACGACCTGCCCATGCAGTGGGCAGAGGGCAGGTCTGTGGGCGTCTCTCCCATCTGCTCAGAGAGGCATGGTGCTCAGCAGGTCTCTGTCCACCTTCCTTCCCTTTCTCCTTTTTATTCAGTTCAGGACCTCAGCCCACCAGATGGTACTGTCTACATTTAGATTGGGTCGTCTCTCTTCAATGAGCCTAATAAGAAAAAAAAATCCCTCACAGGCATGCACAGATGCCTGCTCTTTAGTCAGCATGACAATCAGTATTAACCATGTCTTAGTCACTTTTCTATTGCCATGACAAACACCATGACTGACTGAGGCGACATACAAAGAAAGCACTTAATTTGGGGCTCACCATTCTAGAGGGTTAGAGTCCATGACCATGATAGTGTAGAGCACAGCAGAGAACATGGCAGCAGGCAAACATTGGAGCAGCAACTGAGCGCTTATGTCTGATCCACAGGCATGAGGCAAAAAACTAAATGGGAATGACATGGGCTTTTGAAACCTCAAAACACGCCCCTAGTGGCACGCCTCCTCCAACAAGGCCACACCCCCTAATCCTTCCCAAGAAGTTCTACCAGCTGGGGACCAAGCATTCCAATATATGAGCCTATGGAGGTCATTCTCATTCAAAGTACCACAAACCATCACAGACATTAATGCTTCTTGGGGCAAATGCTCAAGGTCTGGCCTCTAGGAGATCCCCAGGCAGGCATCTATCCCCAGCCAGGGCCGCAGCATAGCCATTGAGTAGTATTGAGGGTGCTTCTGGCTATGACTCCTGTAGCGACAATGTATGCGGCTGAGTGGGTGACTGTGTGTGCTGGTTGGGTTTTGTCACGCTGACACAAGCCTAGACATATCTGGGAAGAGTGAATCTTAATTAAGAAAATGCCTGTGCAAGATTTGCCTGTAAGCAAGGCTGTGGGATGTTGTCTTGATTAATGATTAATGTGGGAGGGCCCAACTCACAGTGGGTGGTACCAACCCTGAGTAGGTGGTCCTGAATTGTGTGAGAAAGCAGGCTGAGCAAGCCATGAGAAATAAGCCAGCAGGGGTCCTTCCTCCATGCTGTCTGCTTCAGTTTTCCCCTCCAAGTTGCTTTTGGCTGAGGTGTTTTATCACAGCCATAGAAACCTAAGACAGGGTAGGACAGTGTGCGGGAGGGCCTATGATTGTGTCCTATCACATATTATAGTCATGTTCATTACACAGACTTCTGACTGAGTGCAAGTGTAATGTGTATATCGGGTGTGAGTTTGGGGGAACTCTACCCTTCAGGAACGAGATGGCAATGGCTATGTCTGCTATAAAGTTCATGGTGATTACCCACACTCAGGAGGTCCTCGCCAGGTTGGATTTGTTAACATTCTGGTATAGGAGGATCATTGAACCCTCTTAGAGTCTACCTAGCTGGATCTGTGCCTTACTCTCCCCAACACCCTGCATGGGTCGTCAAGAAGTTCTAGAATGTATGAAGGATGGAAGGTTGACTGGTGGGTCCCTATCAGTAAGGCTCTCAGGAAGTCATCTCTCATGCTGGGACAGGACTTTTCAGTGATGCATCTGAGTCACGCATGTTCTTGTAAGATACCCCAAAAAGCTCACTGGTTCTCAAAGCTAGATTTAGCTAAAATTTGTTCTTTGGCCTATAAGGTCAATGCCCCAATCTGGGGCGAACAAACATTTGTTCACATCTCCCCAGAAAAAGTGGCACACACACTGTGTGCATGTGTGTGTGTGTGTGAGAGAGAGAGAGAGAGAGAGGAGAGAGAGAGAGAGAGAGAGAGAGAGAGAGAGCGAGCTGCTTAGTCCCTTGTTGAGAGACTAGGCTCTGGGGGAGCTTCCTCTTCCTTCTTGAACCCATGTATACATGGCGCCTGGCACTGCTCTTCTGTTCACAAGAGTGCCCCAGATGCCTCTCTAGGACATCTGATCTTCTGCAGAGACTGGTGAGCATGTAGGCAGGACTAAGTTCTGTGTGCTTGAGCTAGAACCAAGTGGATACTTTTATGCTCCCTGAGAGCCCCTAGGACAGAACTGCTGGCAGAGAAAACAGGACTCAAGCCTCCTGCTCACACCTGAGACACACCGGGGGCAAAGAACCCTTTGGCAGCTCCTGCAGGTGGGGTCCTAGCAGAAGACAACAGTTTCCCTAAAGCATGCATTTCAGTGGCACAGCCTGTAGCCATCTGGAGAGGAGAGGGCCCACTCTCTAACCATGGGGAGAGCTCAGTAGCTCTTGCAGCAGCAGCCAGGCAGTCCCAGTCAGGTACTTATGCTTCCTGAAGCAGCAGCCTCAGTGAAGCAATCACATATTCCGTGATTCAGAGGCTGCAGCTGTGCCTACATCCCAATTACTGTAGCATAACCCACTCTCTCTCTCACCATCTTGGCAACTTCGTGCTCAGAACTCCAACTGAAGGAAAAGACACCGAGTCAAGAAAGCAAGCCTCGCCCCTGCATACACTGCTGTGGTGGACTCCCTGCACACCACACTGGGTCTCTGAGCCTCCAGACTGCTCACTGTGGTGGGCAGCAGAGTAATTATCTCCAGGCACCTTGGGGGTGCTTTCATGTGAAGGAAATAGTCTTGTCCCTCACTAGCAGCACTTCCCACACAGGCAGGCAGAGGGCAAGCCCTGAGGCATTGGCCCAAGGGCTCCACAGAAGTGATGGCATTGGTCCTAAACTGCAGGACATTGACTACTGATGCAGT
Organism: Rhynchomys soricoides; assembly: GCA_019843965.1. Classification (NCBI taxonomy): domain Eukaryota; kingdom Metazoa; phylum Chordata; class Mammalia; order Rodentia; family Muridae; genus Rhynchomys; species Rhynchomys soricoides. Next base: position 4,638,940 of record JADRCH010000135.1, read on the forward strand.
AAACAAGAGGAGGGTGACTGTGGGTTATGGGAAGATATGAGAGCAGGCCTACACGTGTCCTTGCTGGTGGCGAGGTCATAATTTTATCTATGTCTGCTTGGCAAGAGGGACTGGAGTGAGATCCTGAACAGATCACATGGCTAGGACTTAAATCCAACAGCTCTGACATTTCAGTCCTTTCTCCCATGCTTCCCAGGCCTGCTTGCTCCAGGGCTAAATACTCGCTCTTCACTCTGCCTGGGAAAGAGAGGTCCCAGGCTTCCTGAGCAAGTGGCAAACCACCTGGATTCCATACCACTAACTGGGAAAGTCAACACAGCTGGATCTACAAGCTCACTGGAGCCAGTGTCCTTGTCTGCTGTGTAGGCACGGCCCCTGAAACCACCTCTCATTTGCTTCCATCCTGGGAAGGCTCAGTATCTCGCACTTTCCTCTCCCCATAGGATGTGCCCTTGGCTGCTCAGTTCAAGCCCGTCTCCATGCCCTCCAAAGCCAGGAACTATATTCCTTCTGACCGCTGTTCTGTCCCATGGTTCCCCCTGCAGAATCCTAAGTGGTGAACAGTGGACACGTGCTGGGGCAGAACGTGGGAAAACGGCTGTAAGTGACGTGAATCCACTGGGTGGGGATTCACCATTCTCATTACTATTCTTTAGCTGGTCGAGACAAGCTTTCTTTATCCTTGGAGTTTAAATGGGGATGCTAAGCCAAATATGGTGGCACATGCCTGTCATCCTAGCACTTAGGAGGCAGACACAAGAGGATTGCCTCAAGTTCAAAGCCATCCTGAGCTATATAGCAAAACCTTGTGTCAACATAGAAAAGTCATAAATAAACACTCTTCTTAAAGCCATTGGTGGGAACT